>JAHWFP010099473.1:0-12147 GCA_023313725.1 Lithobius niger | reverse complement strand
TTTTCATTATCGAAACTAGTATTTTCCATTATCGAAACTAGCATTTTCCATTATCGAAACTAGTATTTTTCATTATCGAACTTTAGTTTTCCATTAACGAAAAATGATTTTTCGTTCACAGTAAGTCAATTTCCATTAACTCGCAGCACACTTGTTATTCTTCCCATTTTCTTTAATGCAGATTTATTTTTCGTTAATGAGAATTAGGTTAACTGTCTCCGCAGAAATTTGAATTCTTACAAATTCGACAACCGATAATGAAAATTAAATTACGATAATGAAAAATGTTTTTCGTGAACGGAAAACATTTTTCATTATCGGAATTTAATTTTCATTATCGACCATGTATTTCTGTTAACGGGTATTCAGGCCGATAATGAAAATTAAAATGCGATAATGAAAAATGTTTAATAAAAAATCTGATGGCATGCCATAAATTCTAAGAGTTTGAAATATATCCTAAAAGTTTGAAATATATCCTACCGCAAACATTTCGGGTGGTATTCAGGTTACTTGTTGGGTGGCTATGTCGATTATTAGTATCTGCAGTAGGGTTACTGTAATAGAGCAGTGACAATATCATCATGCTCCTTTGGCTTATATATACCTCCCTGATGACTCCATGAGCCTGATGTATAACTAATTCGCTCTGATCGAAATAAAAGCTTGAATTCTGGCACACATTGAAGCAATAAACATCGAAGCAGCCATTGAACCTCCACGAGTTTACCCAAGCGCCCTCACCAATGCTAGAGCCGTAAAACAGCAAGGGCCACTTGACAAAATTATGGAGGGGAAAAGGAAGGGTGCATAACAGAAGCCAATGCTAAAGCCTAAAATGCGCGATTTGTTGGCAGTTGCTGACATTTTATGCAAGTGAAAATCTTTTCTTTTCCAATTTACAAATTTGCAGCATAATGAATAGCAAAAACAACAGTTTTTAGGCCTAAGAACACCATTATCACAGCACTGATTTGACTTGAAGTGACACTGGTTATTACCTCCATTTTAATCTAGTTCCCCTTGTAGCTAGCTCTCCAAATGCTAGCCTCATGGTCAATATGGCGTTTTTTATAGCTGTTCTATATGGAAGTGTAAATCTCCTTTTCTTCTAGTTAAAGATTCTATTTCTTATTGACGATGGTACTTTAACATGAGCTAAACACGTTGTATCAGTGGTTGAAGGACATTTTCGGACTAAAGGAACCTCCTGCTAATACTTAATATGGACAGAATTGTTAGTTTGTCTAGTCCGATCTAGAGAGCGCCATTTGTTTCATTTGCGATTCAGACTACATACCGGAGGGAGGAAAAAGTTATTTGCCCACTTGGCTTAGTTTAGCCTTGCTAATTACTTAGTCCTAAAATTATTATTAACGGAAAAACCCATTATTTAACACTTCTGTTCTCCCTCCCACTCTTAATTTCACATTCTTTGAAAATCTGGTTGTAATTTAGTAACATTTTTACATTAGCAATAAAGAAATGTCCACTAATCATTAGAATTTTTGTGATGCATTTCCGTAGGAATTTTTTTTAATTTTTAAAACTTTTTGTTGTTGTTTTTTAAAAGCACGTTGGGAAAGTCTTGTTGGGGCATAGTGCTATCGGGAAAAAGTACCAGTTGGGGAAAAAGTACAAATCGGGGGAAAAGTCCTATCAGGAAAAGTAACTCGGGAAAATTCCTGTGTCCAAACTAACTTGTCAGCAAAAGATCCTAACGGGGAAAATAAAATCGGGGAAATGTATCGTTGGGAAAATGAGTGTAGGGAAGACGCACCAGATCCTGTTCATCAATTTAAGATAAGCAACAACAAGCAAAATTTGTCAGTATGCCATCTTTCAAAGGTATATTAAAACCTCTTAGGAAATTACTCGCATCTCAAAATATTACTCTACTTTCGTCATCCAGCCCATTCCTTCATCAGCATGCAAGCCTGTGCATTATACATAATCAACATCAGAAAACTATGAAATACATAATTTACTAGATACCATGCAGGGAATCTTATGTGTAAGGCTCCTTGCATTGGAACCCTGAAACAGCAATTAAATAAAAGAGTCGCATCTCACAAATCAAATATTAAAACTTAAATATACTTCAAACTCATTCGTCCAGCACCAGATAACTGAAGTAAGGGGTCAGTAGTAGAACGGGATACGGTTGTCGGATGTCTAACCTAACCACAGACGTGATAAAAATTGATTAAAAATAGATAGGAGGCTGTGAATCAATGAGGAAGAAAGGATTAAATGCGTGGGAGAGTCTGGAGAATAAAATGCATGGAATTCCAGGGGGCCTGTCATTTATTCCGTGTAACAGTTTGGAACAGCAAATAGTGTTTACAGTTAGTGCTTAGCATTAATGGTTCATTCCTTTAAGTTATACAGTACAAGCTTACTGGGAAATATTCTGTCGGCACGCCAGGTAAAGTCAGTTCTCTTGTCCAATAAAAATACCAGTCCTTTAGGCTTCCTTACAGCACGCAACGTGGGTAACACCAAGCAAACATATGGACGAAGGGGGCCTATGATAGGACTTGGGAAGAATATGGTCTACATCTATCGGCATTCCCAAACCTCTTGTCACTAAAGCAACACTGCTTCCCGAAGGTTGACGAACATTTTAAACACATTATTCGCAGGCAAAAAGAAGAGGGCTGGCTGCCATACCAGCAGAAAAAGGCGGCAGTTACTACAATACAGTACAACGGTATGAGCAAGCATTATTAAAGGTCAACACTATTGTTAACTTAAATTATCTCACAATTACTGTTGCATAAGTGATTTTTATCTAGCATGGAGAAAAACGTAAAGACAGCTGAGTAGTAAATGGTTGGGAAGCAATACGCCCCAACAACCCCCTCCCCTCCCACCTGTACTACAAAGAGGTGGTTATCCTGTAGTGGTATTATAGCAAACAATTGTTATAGTCTGGTGGAGTGATAGCACAACACCACATTTCGGTCACGCATAAAGGGGGAGTTATCAATCAATAATAGAAGGCAAAACTAGAAGTCTCACTTCAAGCGCCCCACTACTTGGGCATATGCAAAGGCAAGTGTTTTGCCATAGCATTAATTTTTGACCAGGTTCCAAGGAGGATACCGTCGCCCCATCCCTTCCTGGCTTTGCGTGGAGCAGCCGTTGGTCTTGAATTGGTATAAGTAGCGGTAATTAGCACCACGTTACAAAGACGTAGACTTTGAAGGACCCAGTACAATTTTACGGAAGTCTTCTTATTTATATCGGACAACTGTTGGGAATAGATTTTGGTTGGCGAGGCCGTCACCACCCCCCCCCCCCCGCAAATTGAGGGACACTTTGGCGGCTACAAGCCTGGGCAGGGTATGTTTTTATACAAGGGGTTCCTATGGAAATATAATGATGGCGTAAAAATAGTTAGGAGGCCATGGCTCACCGAGCGAGAATAGGTTGAATGCGTGGGAGAGTCTGGAAAATAAAACACATGGGATTTCCAGGGGGCCTCTCATTTATTCCTTGTAACAGTTTGGAACAGCAAATAATTTTTACAGTTAGTCCTTAGCATTATTGGTGCACACCCTTTTAAGTTATACAGTACAGGCACACTAGGAAACAATCTGTCGAGATACCAGGTAAAGTCAGCTCAATCTAAATACCAGTCCTTTAGGCTTACCTACGGCACACAACGTGGGTAACACCCATTCAAACTTACGGACGATGGGGGCTTATGATAGACTAGGTTGACGCACATTTTAACACATTATTTGCAGGCCCAAAAAAGAGGGCTGCCATACCAGCAGAGAAAGGTGACAGTTACTACAATACAGTAAAAGAGAATAAGCAAGTATTATTAAAGGTCAATACTATTATTAACTTAAATAATGTTACAATTACGGTTGCATAAGCAATTTCTGTCTAGCATGGGGAAAAAGCATGGTTGGGAAGCAATACACCCCAACAATAACCGCTGTCATATCTAGTGGTTGCTCTCTGCTCTTCTCACCTCTGTCTACTCATTGCACTGAGCTCTTAGTGTTCCTCTTTTGGATGTAAGTCTGTGTTTCTATCTCGTTAGGCCTTGGTGTAGTGTCTATTGTTTTATGAGTTTTATTTTAAGTTTTCTGAGTTTCTAAGTTTTCATTACTAAAGCTTACTAGTTGTTTATTGAGTTATATTAAAAACTGTGCGCACTCCTTAATTTATATTTTAATGTATTTCTTTCATGTTCAATTCGTAATCTTTTGGTTTTTCTCCTTGTCAAGTTTATGCTAAGTTCTCTCACTCGATCGTTTTAGAATGTTTCTGTGTATTGTGGAAGTCGCATCTGATGTCATATTCTACGCTGCTTGATGATGCGCAACTGCTGGTGGGTTTGAGCTGGAAGGTAGGCTTTGCCTTGTATGCTACTTCTGGTTATGAAGCAAGTGTTTGGGATGGCCGAGTAATCGCCGGACCTTTTTGAACATTACTGTGCCACATTCCAAAGGTAACCATCCTCCATATTCTTGAATATTTCGTGCCTGAATATTATTTTGTCAGCGTTTCAATTTTAAACACTGCCGACGTGATGCCTGCTCTCTTACGAGCTGATGTGAGTTTAAGGGTTGATCGTGAGCACAAATTACTGTGGGTCCTTTAATCGTTTAGTGTGTAGTTTGCGTTTTAACTTTCATGTGTTTTCCATTTGTAGCCCAAATTGAAAAATAATAGCATATTCGGTTGCCAGACCATCTCCATTCTGCTCTATTCAATTCGCATTACCTTAAAGAATCATGTTTTTCCACGCATAGCCTTGTGGTGAAGCTAACCCATTTTGCTTGAACCTGCCGTTGATCCTAATAGCAGTTGCTATTCACAACACCCTATTTTCTTTGTGAGAAAAATCATACAACTGACCGAGTTACATACTTTAATCCTGGCGGTTTATGTATTTTTATCTAATTGTTTAATTTGACCTACACCGCTGTTTAGCTCTATTGTCATATGATTCGCACGAATCCATCCCCAACTAAATGTTAAACCAACTAGTTCAAATCAAAACATGCCTATTTTCATTATTAGTGAGATTGATACCCGTAGAGCTTATGTTTCTTCCTCTCACCCTTTTTTCTTAGTGATATAATAGGAGTCATAGTAAGTTGATGTAACTTTAGTTTTTTGTGTTACTTCTATTCTTTTTCTCGCCCATCAGTTCATTTCACGGTATTCAAAAAAAGGCTAGTGTCCTGGTTAGTCGTGCCTGGTTTCCTTTTGTAGTAAATTTAAGAACCTAAATTTGAGAGTTTATTTTGCAGTTGCTTTTTTCTCGTAGTTGCAATGTCAGTTTCACTGATTTGAAAGTGTGCATTTGTGAATTGGAGTTTTTGTAAAGTTTGTCTATCATTTATTGCCCGTGTAATTGGTTTTCTTTTGCTCTTCCCACTAATTCAATATTAGACCTTGTACGTTAGTTTAGGAATTTATGGGTGGGGTTTTTCTGGTGTGCTTTCGTAAGTTAATTGTTGATAGAATAACAACACGCTAATTTAGTGTTCTAAATCATCTTTTCACATGTTCCCCCTGATTACTTTGTTGTGCACCCTTAGTTCTTAATATATTGTTTTTCTACCTTTTTTAGGCATTTTATAGAATCGTACAGTTTCATAGCCATGCTACTTTTTTTCTCGTCTCAAGTCTATCAAAGAGTTTGAGTGGTCCTATGAGTGTCAGGTTGCTTTTGACACACTTACGTAGAACTAGTTACTACACCTATCTTAGCACAACTAGATTTAAAAAATCTTTTACCATCCATTGTGATAGCACTGGATTTGGGGCAGGCATGATCCTTTTGCAAGAGGGTGTTGCTGGCCCTAACATAATTTGTTATGTAACTGGTCACAACGTGATAATGAGGTTAAATTCAGCAACGTGGAACGTAAAGCTCTTGCCATTCCATGGGCTATTGTATTGTTTAAACTTTATGTTGAATCTAACAACTTTAAAGTTACAATGGATCATGCTAGTCTCGAGCGGCTAAAAAAGGCTAAAGAATGGACAGGGAGGTTATCACGCTGGACATTGCGGCTTGCTTGCTTCTACTTCACTGTTTAATACAAGAGTGGCGCCTCTTATTCAGGTGCTGACTGCTCATACTGCTACGAACTAACTCCATGGAAGATATCATCGGTTCGAATTAAAGTGAAAGGTTACGAGCTCTACAAAACGAAAATATGTAATACTAGTTCGTAGGTTATTGCAAGCAGAAGTTCATTTTCCCACTACGCCCTTGGGTAGGCGCACTTGTAGGGTATCGCATAACGCGTCCTTAGTTTTGGGTGTGGTTTACCATTATTTCAAATCTAGACCAGGTGTGTCAACGATTTTAATATCCCCACCTGAACGTGCTCGTTTGATTGTTGGTGATCATATAGGTCCCATTACCACACACTTAGGTGTGCCAAGATGATGCAAATCTTACAATAGTATTGTACATGGTTTGGCATGGTAAAGGATGCGGCATCTATCATTCGCAAATGTAACAAGTTTCATATGTGTAAATTGAATCCTTCTTGTGTTAAGGGAGTTATGAATGCTGCTTCCTTCCCTCAGCTACCCGGTGACGTGTATTATATTAACGTATGTAGTCCTTACCAGAGAAAATCCTAGAATCTTTACTAAATGACCAGAAGTTTTCGCTAATAAAGATGCTAAGGCATTTACCATCACTGAAGTTTCGGTTCATGAGGTTTTCTCTAGATATGGGCAGTGATGCCGCCTGATGTCAGACAATGGAAAATCCTTTTGAAATCGCGTCATGCGTTGTTTAACTAGGATACTTAGGATTAAGCAAACCTTCTTGACGTTTTACACTTCCCATGGAAATCAGTAGGATGCTTAATTGGTATAGTTAAATCTTTAATTCGTACCCATATGGGAATGTCACAGAAATATTGGAATTTAGCGTAACCGATGATTGTTATAGGATTGCATGCTTCTGTATCGCGTATTACTGGTTATTCTATTTCCAACTTCATAATGGTAGAGAGTTACGTAATCCTGGGGCGATTGACTTTAATACCCTGTCTCCTTTTGACAAAAAATTGTAAGTTTAGGCCACCACCCTGTCCCAACCCTATTCTAATGTAATTGCTGTGGCTAGATCAGCACTTCAAGATCAACTAGATGCTAATAAAGCGAAGGTTGATGACAATAGAAAATGATTTTTGTTCGAAGTTGGTGATGAGGTGTTGCTGAAAATGCATTACATTTCAAGTGAAGACTAATATTTTAAAAAAAATTAGCACCGAAATTCCAAGTACCCTATGTCATTCGCGAAGTAGTAACCTCCCTAACAAATCGCCTTAAAAACCCTGTCAAAGGGGGGGGGGGGATTGAGGCTTAATGGCGCGTCGACAACTTGGTCATTAGCGCCAACCTCAGTCACAGTGCAGTGGTCCGGGTTACCACTGCACCACACATTACAGAGATGTTATTCAAACCCCTAATCTAAATCTTGTCATACATCTGTACCTCCTGCAAAAATTGAAAAACACCGGACAGGAGGACAGATGTATCACCCAATTGACGCGCAATGTCATGCGGAAGATGGAAACGACGACGAACACCATCAACCTGTCAAAGGTTAAATGATGCCTGGGCATTAAACCTTACAGCTACTAACCTATGATTTTCCCCACCCTTTTGTCTGTTGACTGTTAGTAGGTTTTGTTGACTTATCACTAAATTTGAGGTCATTTTTTAAAAAAATGGAGTTTTTTCTGCTGGAAAACTTTAATTCCAACTTTTTGGATTATTGGTAGTAGAAAGCTTTTTACAGTGATGGTGCTTGGAAAGTCATTGGGTGATTTTGTCTCACAAGGTTCTTGAAGTATGTAATTTTGAAACTTTGAGTCTTAGTAAAATCTTTACTGACTTCTTAATTTATATTTAATGCATTTCTTTTATGTTTAAGTTGTAATCTTTTGGTTTTTGTCCACATCAAGTTTACGTATGCTAATAAGTTCTCTCAGCTGATGGTCTTGGGATGTTTCTGAGTCTTGTGCACGTTGCGTCTGACATCACAATCTAAGCTGTTTGATGTTTGCATGTGCCACCCATCTGGGAGGTGGGTGTTGCCTCGTATGCTGCTGCTTCTTTTAAATCCAGATTTTGGGATGGGCGAGTTAATTGCTGGAGCTTCTTTAACATTCCTGTATAACATTCCGAAGGTAACCATACTCTATATCCTTGAATTACATGCCTGAATTTTATTTTGTAGGCATTTCAATTTTAACCTCTGCTGACGTGATACTTTGCTGTCTACAAGCTGACTGAGTTTTGGGGTTATCGTGTGCAGAAATTACCGTTGCATCCTTTAATCATCGTGTGTAGTTCGAGTTTTAACTCTCGTGCACAGACCAAATTGAAGAATAATTGTGTATTAGTTATACAGGCCGGAAAAGCCAATGGCTGAAGATGGGTTAAATAAATCCAGATGCATGCCTATTTACGGCTCAGCGGTAGGATCCCGGCCTTTGATTTCAAAGGTTATGGGTTCGATTAGCCGCTAAGTCATTCTGACATATAAGTCTAAAAGGCAACGTAAATAGGTTTGCATCTGTATTTATTTGATTGTGTATTAGGCTGCAAGACCATCTCCATTCTGTTCTATTCAATCCGCATGATCTCGTAGGCTCCTGTTTTTGTACGCATAGCCTTGTGGTGAAGTTAACCCGTTTGCTTGAACCTGCTGTTGAGCATAATAGAAGGTACCACTCACCACGTCATATTCTTCTTGTGAGGAAAATCACATAACTGACCTAGTTACATATTTTAATCCTGGTGTTTGATGTATTTTATCTAATTCGTTTTATTTGGCCTACACCGCAGTTTACCTGAATTGTCTTATGATTCGCCCCAATCCACCCCTAAAGAAATGTCTCCCTTATTAGTTCAAATCTAAACATTCATATTTTCTTAATTAGCGACCAAGATTGACAACTGTAGTGCCTATTTGTTTCACCCACAACCTAATCCTCTTATTCACATATGACAGGACTGCAATGCGCTGAACCCGGGACCTCGAATTTAAAAACTTCCATAACCCTAACAAAGACACCTATTGCTCTAATAACATACCTAAGCGATACCACAGTGCGCTCCCCAGATTTAAACAAACACACCTTCCTTTTAAAGAACCACAATATCTTGTGAGAATTTATAAATAAAGCATCTGCATTAATTCATAACCACTTTATACCCGAATATAAAGGATTAAAGGAATATATTCATCTCTCCAACAACTCAGTATTTCTGCTACGGACCACCCTTATAAAATACCTCCCAACCCCAGCACTGCTTGTTTCCAAACCTACATTCAAAGGACGTGCTCGATTGTAGGTTATTACGGGTTATTTAAATTCTGTGTTTAGTTTTTAAGTTTGGTTTAAAAACTATGTTTTTACATTTTTTGACTTTCGCTTTCGCCAAAGTCAGAAAAGCAGAGCAATTTCTTACGAAACATTGCAGTTTTCAACATTTATTACGTACCATTTGTTTTTTATTCACCAGGTATTAAAATGATTGCTACTTTTTTTCAAGGCATTCGTTTGGCAGGAGTTTATTAATTAACAACATTATTTTAAAGCAGTAGTGCAAACACAACATGTAGTTGAAAGAGGTTATCAACATGAATAGAAGAAGCTAAACAAATCACATACAGGGTGCACAGGCCTGCCGAATACTTCTTAAAATTTTTATCTAGAACATAACAATTGTCTTTATTTATTTTTAACAAATGTTTCGAAAGGAAATTAGTATGCATTTTTTAGTTATAAAGCATTCAGACCTAAGTAGAGGTTAAGTTTGATAGAGGTGCTATAAACGGCATGGTTTTAAAGATTTGGGACACTGTTTTTAATTAATAAATTCTTGATAATGCGCCAACTGAATATGGCACCATCTATTGAAATTTGTGTCTTTCCCTTTTATTGCATTGTGAATGCATATTGAAGAAAAAAAGTAGTATAATTCACCAAAATACAGTTTAATAATACTCTAAAAAACTATGTTTAAAAAACGCACATTAGCTCATCAGATTACTCAGGAATAAGTTAAGGCCAGATTTAATTAAACCGTTAAAAAACGGCTGTGTTTTGTGCAGTTATATTTCTTAACAAGTTGTGTTTCGACTAAACAGTCGTTTTAAGCTATTTACGATGCTTTAACAGTTCCATTTCTTTCGTTCAAGGCTACATTTGGCGTAGCTGCATAAATATAGTACCCTCGCTACAAGATAACTAATTCGTTTCAAATGTTCACTTTGTCCGTGGTTAAGTATATTCATTTTAATTGAAATCAAGCTGAGTGACAACGGTGCACTTTCTTATGAGAGCACACCTCTTTCTGGTAAGGTACAAGAAACATTGAAAAATCATCGCTTTTGAAAATGTTAGTCCTACGATTTATCTTACAAAACATCTTCCGTTTGCTTTGAATACATAATACAGTTGTTAAGTACTAATTGAAACGCCATAACTTGGACATGCTTACAGGATTTACCTGCAGGATTAACCAGTGTTGGTTTGGGCAACCCGGGAGTAAAGGAATTCCCAGGGAAGCCCAAGCCAAACGTGGACCACTCAGTAGGGCGGGGGCCTCATGAAGAGCAAATAAGAGCGTGGAATCGTAATGCATAGCAATTGACATAAAATAGTCAGAATTAACACACAATTCATCGAAAGCCAGTGAAATGTATGAAAAAAAATGGATATATTGGAGAAAGGCTGTCCGATTATTTCTTTCCCGGGGGAGACTTGCCACCCCGCAATTCGACCCTGAGCCTAGGGTCATCAGTAAAATGACAATTTTCTTTTCAAATATTCTAAAGATATAATTCGTTTCTGCCACTTGAAAATGCAAGGTTTGTTTCAGTAAATCATGAACGTTTGCTTCCTAATGAATGTCAAAAGAATAATAGTTTTGAAAATGCACCAATTTGGAGAAATACTTTTGCAAGATATACATGGTAAGTCGAAATTCCCATTCCAGGACCTGCCATTTTCTGCAACTTCCTTGATTGAAATAACCCTGAGTGAGTAGTTGGTACGCACTTGGATATGCAAGTTTCTAATGGTTGTTGACTAACACCTGAACCATGCATTAGAGAATATTGGTTAAAATTATGAAGTTGTAGCGAACTGAAAACCAGTAGAAATGCCCCAAAAAATAAACAAACAACAGAATTATGAAAAGAAACAGTAGATTACAGCCGACCAAAGTAAACTGTTAGCAATTAAACCACTAGCAACAGTCTTAGGTTTACCAGCTTGATTTACTGGCAAAGTATTTACTGGCTGAGCTACAGGCACATGAAAATTACGATTTTTTTACATTGCTCTAATGTATACACTTTGTGTAATAAAAAAACTTGCAGTGTTCTCATCAAATGCTAAAACAATGCCTGATCACTGTCAAGCACTATTAGTTTCTAACAGAACTTTCATTCTCCTGATTTTACCCTACATTCTGTTAAACTGTAAAGTTTACTGAAAAATAGTCAAAATTCATCACAAAGTACAGGTAAAACCAACTTGCATTTTCACATAGAGATGGGAGTGGGGCACTAACCTGGCTGAAACACCTTACACGATTCTTCCATGTTGAATACGTTTGATACTTTAATGTCATTAGTTTTAACCTAAAATACAGAAACTTCAGATTAAAGGACGTTTGACAGATACAGACGATTAACTAAAGGCAAGCATTTCATAGCTTGCACTGCACTGCAATGTTTAAACTGAAGTTTTGTTACTAACAGAACACCTTTTCATACAGCATAGTGAACAGTATAAAAGAATAGGTCACGGGCACATGGCTTTGCTCTGAACTGTTTTGCTAAATACTTTCAGTTGTGTGGTAGAATTTCTTTCATACCCTCTTCAATACTCTCTTGGGTTTAAGTAGTGATCAGTAAATCGCACTATGCAAAAGCAACGCATTGTTGGTGGAATGTCTTTCACTACTTCATCCCTAAGATTGCACTACATTAAGTAAGGTTACTGTAACACTGCTCGAAAATAAGTTGCTTAAAGCAGTACTCCCGCTGCATTAATACGTTTACTTTCACTTACCAACGCTAAGATATCTGGAGGGGGAGGGGGTGCCTTATTCTGGAAAATGCTG
>JAHWFP010099472.1:994-11709 GCA_023313725.1 Lithobius niger | reverse complement strand
CGTTTCACTTGTAACGAACTGGTTGGGGTTTGGCGTTTCAATTGACGAACTTTGGCCCAATTGATGCTTTCCTGCGCGACGCCGTTTGCCTCGAGCCAGCCTGCCGGCAACAAGATGGCGTCACAGCCTACCTCCCGTAATGCTAACTTTGGACCTAAACCACGGCCAAACGGTGCGTTTGCCCCAAAAATGGAAGAGGAAAACATTATTTAGCAAGTAATTCTTAGTCCATTAAAAAAAAAAAAAAAAAAAATCGGACGGGAGTCATTATTCTTCCGATGTTCCAGAATTAGAGCAAATATTTCAACTCTGGCGTAACGTACAGGTATGCTAGGTACGCAATGCATACGGGCCCAGACCTCCAGGGTCTGCGAGCATACATAATTAAAAAATTCGCGGGCTAAAGTCTAGAATACACCCATACCCGATATCCTTCTGAAATTGATTCCAAATGGCTCCAGCACCTTCATTCATCCAGGAACAGTCTGTTTTATAGCGCGGAAATGTGTTAAAACGACTTAAATCGGTCAATTTGTAGCTCCGCAATCCGTACATTTATACGGTGTATGCGTTCGCTCGCGGGGCCTTGCGGAGCAGGGAAAAAAAAAATTTTTTAGTAAACAGTTAAGATAAGCGGGTAGTTATTGTCAGTTGCGTGTGCTTTTGTTGTTATTGTCGTTAGGTTAGGTTATAGGTACCGGCTTCTGTTTGGCGTTTCACTTGTAATGAACTGGTTGGGGTTTGCCGTTTCACTTGTGGTCCTTCACTGCGCGGCATCGTCAGCCTCGAGCCTGCCGCGGATTGGGATCAAAAACCTCGAGTTTAAAACATGGGATCAGTTAAAACATGGTTTTAACATGTTTCCGCGGCTTGGGATCAGTTTGTAGTGCCTTTCCGGCCAATTTAAGGTAAGTTTTTTGTCTTTTTCTTAAAATTTGGGCCATATGCGTGAAGTAGACTTGTGCCGTCAAGTAAGAGCATGGAAACCGTTTTATCTTTTAGGAAAGCTCAATTCTCTCTGGATGCACTATTCGTTCTTTACGGTAGCCGACGTCCTGCACACTTAACGGATAGACGTGACTCAACGAGATAAGAGGAGTCGGCTCTTAGCAAATAAACTACAAATACCTTTCGTATTTCGTACGTGATTTAGAATTTTAATTATCGTCTGTTTATTGTTGATGATCCTTTTTAGTAGCAAATTACGGGAAAAGAATGTTTTTTCGTAAGGTAGCTGTTAAATACTTGTCCGGTTGCGTGCATATTCGTTTCTTACCTTGCCTCTTTATTTGCCGCTTTATTTGCATTATAGTTTGGGTTAAAGAAAAATGTGTGCACTTTTTATCTTCGCTCGTGGGGCCGCGCAAGAAAACCCGAATGCCCCCAACCCCTCGTTCGGGGGGGGGGGGGGGGGGGGGGTCGTCCCTATAGCATGAGGGAGACGATGGGTCGACCGCGCTACTGACGCGAACCTTTAGGTGGACGAAACTTTGGCCTAAACGAGTTTAACAATTGTCGTTTTGGCTTCTATAAATAAAAACTAAATCGGTGAATTTGATTTTGCAGATGATGCTAATCTAATCTGTTAAAAATCGGCTTACCGGAAGAATAATGACTCCTCTCCGATTAGCTTCTCGTTGGGCTAGAATGATGTAAAATGATCAGCTGAACAACATTTTCCCATAACATTTTTGGGGCAAAGGCTTAGTTTGGCCGTCAGAAATTAATGAAAGCCGCACTTTAGCACTGACGGACTTAAAGAGTTCCGTGTTCCCAGCTGATATCTTTTTCCCGTAAACAGTTCAGATAAGTGGGTTGTTATTGTCAGTTTAGTTTGGTTTTGTTGTTATTGTCGTCAGGTTAGGCTTTGGTGTTTGGCGTTTCACTTGTAACGAACTGGTTGGGGTTTGGCGTTTCACTTGACGGACTTCGGCCCAGTTGATGCTTTCCTGCGCGGCGCCGTGTGCCTCGAGCCAGCCTGCCGGCAACAAGATGGCGTCACAGCCTATCTCCCGTAGTGCTAACTTTGGACCTAAATCACGGCCAAACAGTGCGTTTGCCCCAAAAATGAAAGCGGAAAACATTATTCAGCAGATAATTCTTGGTCCACTAAAAAAAAAAAATCGGACGGGAGTCCGTATTCTGCCGATGTTCCTAAAAATCTTAGAAGCCCTTCGTAAGCAAATAGAGAATGGTCCTTGTTGGAATTTGTTGCAAATGCACGAAACCACGTGACACAGCGCTGGCCCTTCAACATTCTTTAAGATCGCCTATCCAACTGTGAAATCTGTCGCTTTGTTGACCGATGCGAGGACAGTGCCGACTGAAGTATGTATGACTGGGGTTGAGAATTTCCATATAAATATTGTTAGTCTTAACAGCGGTGCTTTTCGCAGATAAATTCGAAATCCATCACGGCGCCTTCCGATTTGTCTAAACAAATCATCGAATGCCGCCACTCAGAAATCCACCGCCCCCTCCCCCCTGCTTTCCGGTGTATTTTTTAACAATGAACTAGGAATATTCGTAATTTTCTCTCCCTTCCCCACCTTCCAGGTCTATCTGTAACTTATATTTCTTAGCTTCACTTCGGAATAAAATATGTACAGGGAGGTTCATCGAATAAGCACATGGCATTTTTAGGTTTCAAAAAGAAAAGGGACCACTTTTATTTTTTCTAAATCTTAAATTCCAGTTCTTCAAAGGTGGATCCTATTTTTCAAAACTTAAAACTAAAAAAAAATGTATACCTTTCTTTCCGTGAAGTTGGGCTGTCTAGTGCATCTTGGCTACCGAACAAAACTTCTAAGATTTTTTTATAAGTTTCGAAAAACAGAATTAAAAAAAAAAAAAAACAGAATTGGTTTTTGTACCAGAAAAGTTTTCCACCTTTTTTTTAAAACTAATTTGCGAATTGAAAAAAATCTTCTCGATTTGCTTTTTTTTGTGGAGCACTGTATCGTGACAAATTTCCTCTAATATAAATGATTAGCTAAACAAAAGCGATACAAATAAAATTGTAGGGGGGGGGGGGAAGAATCATGACAGTTGATAAAAACATGTAGCAGCAAAAATATTTTGTAATGCTCCCAGTAGGATCTGATGAGTTAGTATTGGCAAAAAAAAGTTTTGTAAACCTTTCATGAGACCTGAAACTAGGAAGATTTAGCAAGAAATGTTTTGTAATCTTCCAGTAGACCTGAAACTAGTTGTCTGGCTCGTATACAACTAAGCCAGACAATGGTGTAACTCTTGTTTAATTATGAACTTCCACTGAAAATATCCACGGTCAATTACATTTATATAAACACTAGAGGAAGCCCACATTATGCACGGGGCCGGTCACATTTCCCGGGACATTTTCCCGACGACTTGTCAGATTGATCGACACTCATGCTTGGCTCCTTTCTGGCTGCAGGTAGAGTGGGAGAGTGCATTTTCAAGGAGGGGAGAAGTGGTTTTCCTTTAGGCTTTCCTTTTAGCCGGCCTCCGATATTATAATAAAGATTACTTTCCACCACTCGTGCACCAGCACCGGATAACCTTTTTAGACTTAAAAGTATATATATATTTTTTTTTTTGGGGGGGGGGGGGGAGTGGGCGGGAGGAATGAGCCCAGGTAGGTAACCAAAGCAAGTAACACGCAACACTAGCTTTTTAGTTTAAACAAAGCAACAAATAAACGTTTATAGGATTAAGTTGCACTGAAGTCAAAAAGTCGCCGGGAAAAGTCCACTGTTTTAACGCGGAGGCACGCAGTTTTGAGGGCAGTCCATTTGAACATCGTGCGTCCTCAAGCTGGAATTTATGGAGTCTGGGTATTTATCGTTTATTGGTATAATGTAGCGCACCCGCTACCAGAATGAATCTTTAAACATCTATAGCACAGATCATATCAGTGGTACAGCTGGTAGTACGCAGTCAGAATAGTTGAGGGCCGCATCTCTCGCGGGAACGATAACATCTAAGTCTTCCCTCAGAAATGGCGGAAACTGCCAGAAAATGGGAATAATGAAGCTGCGGATTTGTTTCAATCGGGTTTGGTTGCCCGCAGGAACGGAAACTCTTGACAGTAAACTAAGGCTAAATAGAAATTATTCAGTATTCGCCATTATTTTTTTTACTGGGATTTTCTTTTCTTAGGCAAATTGGCTTTTCTGTGACTTACATTTTTTTCTGCGCGCAAAGTAAACAAATCATTATGGTAAAAAGGTTTGATCTAAAATGACACTGGTGATACATTCGCAATAACAGTGAAACGTTAAGCTTGATCTGGCCCCAAAACAAAACTTCAAGGATTCCTGCCATGCTTTTCGGCCGTATGAAGTTGTGATATCAAACGCCGAATTAATCTCAGAGTTTGAAGGTTAAATGAAATATGAAAATTGCTTACTGCGCAATTTTCAATTATTTCTTATTACGTTTGAAGTCTTGAGACCTCTGCGAGCGGAGCTCTTCAGAAGAAAAACCCTGAGATTCCACTTAGTCGGTGGGATTAAAATAACGAAAACTGGGATTCTGTTTTTATACTTGCTTTGTAAGAATTAAAATTTATTATTTTTTTTTTTGCAGCGGTATACGAAGCTGTCGAGCTAAGGATTCTTCTACATCGCTAAACAGGTAAGGTCTTTTTATACGTTCTTTTTGAACGTAGGTGCCCCCCTCCAAAGATAATTTTGTTTAAGTTGACATAATGTATGGTAAAGATTAGAAGTAGGAGTTCCTAGTTTTTGTTTTGCCTGAGCCGGTATGAAACTACTTGGTACTTTTGCTGGACTTGGCACGTAGTTTTGTTGCAGAAGTTTTTCTGCAAATTTATTTTGGGTAGTTGTTTGAAGGAATATAAAATTTTATGTTTAACGAAAAAGTATTGTAGAATTACCTAATCGTACATCCGCCGGTTTTAAAATCAGCATTTTTGGGAAAATTTGCTAGTAGAATTTTTTTCGGGGGAGGGGGGGTGGTCATCTTTTTCGACCTTTTGCTGTTGCGTACGTATTTTTTTTTTTTTTTTTTTTTGCTGCTCTATGAATTTCAACGCGTACAAAATGTGGTTTAATACACGAAGTAACTATTTCGTTAAATTTTATTTAGGCAAGGTTTGCTAATTTCTTTTATATGATTTGAGCACTGCTGTCTAAAGCCCAGAGAGTATCAACAACACCCAAGATGCTGTAATATCATGATCCAGAATATTGCAAAATCTAAACCTTTATGAAAATTCCCGGCACAAAATTCTGTAGTGGTTATTAGAAATTTTTAGAAATTGAAGAGTAACGTTTACTTGATTTGGCGTGTTTTGGTGGGTATGGGGAAAACTAAATGACAAATCCTATAGGCAGCCCCCCCCCCACCAACTGTCTGGGCCTGGGACTAACAACTGCGGGCCTCCCCAACTGAAATCGGGAAAACTTTACTCTGGGTTACCATACTTATTACCATATGCAATAATTGTGCATAACGTGCTGGTTCATTCATTAATGTCTGAATGCTTCCTGACTAGCAAGCTGAAGGCTTGCACTGCAATGCTCCTGCTCGTTACCGTTGCATTGAATTTTCTTTTGTGGGAAGTATACAAAATTCACAATACGTACAAATCTAGTTCGTGACTAAATTAGTCATCTAAGTCTTTTATTTAAAAAAAAATGCTTCGGGCCGTGAGGGCCCCTTCAGTGACGAGGCCTACGGTTTACGGGTCTAGCCCCCCCCCCCTACCCCCTGTCCTCACGTAATTTGCACGATCACTTAGTAAGATTTTGTTGAACTTAAGGTGGCACTATCACCGATTGAAAGCAGACGAATTCTGACATCTAGCGCTGTGTAGTATCATCTAGCGTTTGCTTGCACCAACCGAAGGACTGTATAACGGCATTTCTTTTAACGAAACAAACAAGCCACGACATGCTTAATTGAGTGGAAATTTGGTTCATCCTCGTGCACCTGCGAGCAAGCTGTAAAAGTTAACAATATCAATGTTGCTAGATGGCGCCACGGTATTTTCGTTCGCATTTCAATCGGTGATAGTGCCACTTTAAAACCGAAATATGTGCACACGTGCTTTGCAGTGATAGCGCTTGGGGAAGGGTAATCGGGAGTGTTGGGGAGGGAACCACAGGAAATTTCGGTCAGTTTTTTTTTTGGAATTAAAAAAAGCGTAAGCCTGGTATTACACCAGCTGGTGAAAGAAATAGACATAAATCGCTGGAAATAATATTAAGGAAAATTGGAAATTGGCCAACAGCGAAAATTGTTTACTGAAGAGTAACGTAGTTCAGTAAGCCACCTTTATACACTTAGGTTTCGTCGGAGTGTTATGTCACTCCGAAACGTAAGTGCATAAAGGTGCACTATACTGAACTACGTTATTTCTAGTGTATAATTTTGGCTGTTGGCTAATTTCCAATTTTCTAAATATTATTTCCAGCGAGTTATGTCTTATTTCTCTATTGAGCCTTATCAGTGTATGATTTGTCTTCCCTCTCCATTGCCTATGGCTGAGCAAATTTCGGTCGAATGGAGTCCTGGTCACGGTTGTGACCTTAACAACGGGTTCAGCGAGTTATCTTGATGCCAGTTGAGGATGGTGGCCATAGCGATTAAGGCGCTATGAAAGTGACCTGGGGGCGAACTGGGTAGCTGGTTCGAGTCCCCCTCATGCCACTCCCGACGAAACGTAAGTGCATAAAGGTGGCTTACTGAACTAAGTTATTTCTAGTGTATAATTTTCGCTGTAGGCTAATTTTCAATTTTCCTTAAGCTGGTGAAAGCCTAGAATAGCGGTCCAAAGTAGTGTTCAATAAGATGCCAAAAAAATATGCCGTATCATCCCGCCCAGGCGCTAAATAATCTTGGGGCCGCCCATGTTCCCACGATCCGGCTCGTAAGTTAAAGTAAGAATTAATTGAAGCTAAATTACAATGGGAGCCCAACTTGCGATATAGCATGGCGGCAAATATGACGCTTAACGCAATATAGCATGGCAGGATAATCATGAGATCGCTAAATCTGCTTCCGTATATCGGTGCAACTTCCGGTCCACTGACAGAATTCCAGAAAACTAGCAGTAATGAAAATAGTCACGTTACCGTGAAAGTAGATGCTACGTTAGAGGCTGGTGTATTGGTTGAATTTAGGTATTAGGTTAACACTTTAACAGCAGTTAAGAAATATATAAGATCGTTAGGTGACTCAACTTCCGCACATTGGTGCAACTTCCAGTCTCTTCCGGTTCACTCACACAACCAAGAAAACCAGTAATAAAAACAATCGCGTTACCGTGAAAGTAGTTAATACGGTAAAAATTCGTTCAGGCTCATACGGTGGGTGTTGGTTGAATTTAGGTATTAGGTTTACACTATAACAGCAATTAACTGTCGAGGTCAGTTGCGGCAAGGCTCTCAAGGTCATAGACAGACCGCACCATCTATAGCCAACATCGAAAACCATAAATCGCCATAAATCACTCGACTCGTACAGTCTGGAGGCCAACCGGAGTTACCACTTACTAGTTAGCCCCCCCCCCCCCCACATTATAATTTTTTAGGCTAATTCGTTTGATCATCGTTAGATCAAATTAGATCAACTGATTTTATTGTTAGATCAAGTACGATAAGGGCACAATTACAAATTTATTGAGGGGGGGGCTAAATCGGCATTTTTTAACATAAAGTCCTTAAAATGTGCTCAAAGAAGACTAGGTTCCAATTACAATCGTTAGATCAGATAAGATCACGATTTTCAGCGTTTGATCAAAACCGGAAGTACCTTAAATTAGTAAAAATAGTGGGGGGGGGAGGCTCTAGGTACTTTTTTTTTTTAAATTGATCTATTCAACCAGAAAAACTACACTAATGCAGAATCGTTAGATCAGCTAAGATCACAATTTTCAGCGTTAGATCAAAACCGGAAGTACCTTAAATTAATAAAAAAAATAGAAGGGGGGGGGGCTAACCAGGTACTTTTAAAAAAAAAAATTGGTCTATTTATCTAGAAAAAAAGCTAGGCCAGTGTAGAATCGTTAGATCAGATAAGATCAGGTTTTAATCTAACGCTGAAAATCCTGAAGCGCCTAAAATTAATAAAAGTAGGGGATGCTAACTAGGTACTTTTCAAAATTGGTCTATTTAACTAGAAAAAGCTAGACTAGTGCAGAATCGTGAGATCAGCTAAGATCACAATTTTCAACGTTAGATCAAAACCGGAAGTACCTTAAATTAATAAAGAGTGGGGCATAACCAGGTACTTTTTCAAAATTGGACTATTTAACTAGAAAAGAAGCTTGAAGTCGCCGTGATATCAAGCGCCAAAGTCTTTCGCCAAGTTAATCCCACCAACTAATAGTTCGAAAGTTAAATAAAAGCTAGAATATTGTTACTCACGGTAGCAATCTTAGTTTTCAGTTAACGTCCAAAGTATTATTCGGTGCCGATTAACTTCGTTAATAGGATTAACCTTGGCGGCCTTTGTCTGGTTGAATATCACTACTTTCATAGGCCGACCCTCTTGGGAAACTTGGGGGCTTCTTATACAAGTTTTGGTTTTGGGTGGATATGACAACTTTCATAGGACTGTGATCGTACCAAAGTTCACCACCGTCTAGTAATCCTCCTGTCTTTGGTCCCCCCCCCCTACTATTTTTACTAATTTAAGGTACTTCCGGTTTTGATCTAACGCTGAAAATCTTGATCTTATCTGATCTAACGATTCTAATTGGAACCTAGTCTTTGAGCACATTTTAAGGACTTTATGTTAAAAAATGCCGATTTAGCCCCCCCCCCTTCAATAAATTTGTAATTGTGCCCTTATAGTACTTGATCTAATGATAAAATCAGTTGATCTAATCTGACCTAATCTGATCTAACGATGATCAAACGGAGGAGCTAAAAAAATATAAAAAATTATGTGGGGGGGGGGGGGGTGGCGGGGGGGCTAAATAGTAAGTGGTACCGGAGTTTGCTTATGGGCCTGAGACCGACAGGCGCCTTGGATCCGCATGGTCCATGTCAAAACAAAAGTTATTTGCAATAGCGGTGGAGGTAGGTGGGAGGGGGGATTGTTCATGCAAAGTATTTTGTCGTCAAAAGTGATTGTTGATGCCACCTACCGCTGATAACGTTGAAGAATATAAGGGAAGTGATCATTACATAGAGGGGGGATCATTAGCAGTGGGAGATGGCCGGGTGTGGGGGTTGCGGAGTGCGCGGATACAAGAGAGCAGGCAAAACAATAACTGAATCAATAACAAACGCAGGGTAGGTATTTCGGTGCCAAAAAATAGGGTGAACGAACGGCGGGGGATAGGATTTCGGAAGTTTCAGTAAAAAAAAAAATTAGGAGTGAGCATCCTGGGTTAGGATGGGGTACATTTTCGAATTGAGTATGAAAATAAAATGAGTTGAGGGTAGAGATGAGTGACAGTAGTGGCGCAATAAAATCTGTTCGAAATTTTGATGACCCTACGTTTTTTATTCTCGTCTTTCGCAAGTTTTTTTTACTTTTACACATTATAAAGAACGCTTAATTTGTCTCCACACAAATTCCAGTTTTTCCCCGACGAAAATATCAGTGTTTCCCTATGGGGTGATTCAGCCGCCGGCCCCTTCCTCCTGCGCTTTGGCGCCATGCCTGGGTGGGAATGTAAGGAATTTCTAAAATTTCAGTTTGAAAAAATTGTAGGGACAAGCTACGGGGAGGAGGGGGAGGGGGACTTTGAAGTTTCAGTGAAAAAAAAAAGTACGGATGAGTGACAAGGAATTTTTTAATTTCTATAGAAATGAAAAAAAAAAGTAGGGGTGACTACTGGGGCTGGAGGGTGAGGAATTTTCAAAGGTTCAGTACAAAATATACAACGTAAGGATGAGTGACCGGGGATGGGTTAGGGCATATATCTGAGAAGGGGGGGGGGGGGGGGGGATAAACTGTCTGAAGATACATTACAAAAATTTAAAAAAAGATATCAGTGGTGTGGAGGAGGGAGGGCCTACAATAAGAGGAGAGGGCAGAGTTGGGAATTGATGGCAGCTGCCCTGAGGTGAATTGGGGGAGGGGAAGTTGCCCTGTTCCTATCCCCAGAGAGAAATCCCCTTTCCCCAATATATCCCCTCCCCTTGTCGGGCCACTCTATTTTTTATCCATTTTGTTATAGCCTAAAGCGTGACCATTTTTCTTCCAGGGTGCCTCCCCAAATATTTTTTTCGCCATCCCCCTCACCACCCGAACTCAACCTCTCATTCCTCAGCTATTCCTCCCTACTTTCTTCGTGACACATGTAGAGGTGAATTACTTCTTCAGTGTAGTTTTATGTTTGCTGAAACCATTTTGGCATCGTCCGTTTGTCCTAGGCCTTTCATATGGTTGATATTCGACAATCATACACCACTTCGACAATCGTGCAATCATTTCTATGATCTGTGCACAACACGCTGTTAAAGTAAACAAAACGTCGGTGGTGCCCATTTTCGACCAGCTGTTGCGAACAGAACGAAGACATGGACGATGGGTGCGAGTCCCACCTCTTTATCCAGCTAACATGGCTGAATCGGGTGTACGGTACGCGCGTCGGGTTGGTGGAAAACTGGGGAAGTTTTTCAGGACAGCATGTTTCTCTAAAGTGCCTTGAGCCTTAATTTATTTCCACCAGTATGAACATGGCTGGTAGAACATAATAGTGAGCATTACAAAAGAGAGATCTATATAGTCGTTGGGGGGGGGGGGGG
>JAHWFP010099453.1:869-11436 GCA_023313725.1 Lithobius niger | reverse complement strand
AGGGGTGCTGCTGGGCAGCCGGTAATTGGTGGTAGGAGTGGTAATGGATTTTAGGGTATCTTTATGGGGATTCAAATTTTAGAACCCATGAAGGTGGGGATGTCAAAAAATGATCATTGGTCTGGAGGAAAATTATATTTTTAACGCTTCTTTTTTTTTAGGATGGGGTAAGGGTTCGATTATTTTTGGACCTTGAGCAGAGGGAGGATCAAGAATTTTTTGGCAGGGAAGAAGTTGGGGGGGGGCAGTGTAACGGCGGATGCTACGACGGAGTAGGTGCTTGTAACATCGCCGGTCGCCTGGTGTAACTGGATCTTACTATCAATCACTCTACTTGGTGTTTACGTACTTTTTCGGTTAAACAGCACAACTGCTACTGTCCCGATGTAGGGAATGGAGCAATGAAGTCCTAATCTAAGACCTAACTAGTGATTAAATAGCGGGTAACGCTGCCACCAAGGTGGGAAAAGGCTAGCTAAGTTATATTTGAAGAGAATTGTCTTACCTATTAACTTCTAGCAAAACAACGAACAAATAAACCGTCGGATGTTTAAAACTCCTGGTTTTTATTTTAGTCAAACATGTTAAAATATTAAAACATTTGCACTTTACATTTACATTTGGTAATTTTACATCTAGTTTAGGTTATAAATGACACAGGGGGAATTTACATTAAATTCGACACTAGAACTTGGCTTAGTTCAAATAAACAATTTCAAATAGAAACAGTGAGTTTTTAGGCAACGGGGATTTCGCAAAAGAGCCCTCTAAATTACAGACAGCCCCGGCTGACTAATAATAGTAGACCTGTTTTACAGTTATTTTTCTACGTGTACTAGCAAAGCATTAAACCTCCTAGAGTTGCTGTTGATAAGTCAACTCCTTAAATTATAGAAGCCGCAGCTACATATAAAGTCGATCCGAGCGTTTAATCGATGGAACCTCCCACGAAGATCAAACCGTCCTTTGTTTACATTAAACTGCGTTTAATGAAACGATAAAAATAAAGCTGGTTTTTAGTAAGGGACCGTGAACCCTTAAATTACGGCCGCCAACGTCCGAAATGCCGTTTGGCTTGACGCACCATAAAATTACCTTCAAAGCTACAAGGTTAAGTTAAAATTAAACTATAAATTTTGACGTGTAAGTCCAAAAGATAAAATTTCAATCTAAACTAAGTTACATACGAACCACTACCTTTGCCCGGCATGGCAACAATCGGACCGCGGCATCTCCACTCCTGACCGGCGTAGCGACCTCTAGCTTTGAGAATCCTGAGCTGTGCTAACGAAACTCTACTGCGTTTTGGGTTTTTGTGCCTTCTGCTTGGCAGGCGGGTAGAGGGTTACCGCGGTCCTGTAGGAGAGCGACGGAGGGGATGAGTGGGGAAGAGGTGGACGCTTGGAGGAGGAGGGACTGACCAAAACCGGCCGAGCTGTCGCTACCGGAAGTCGGCCATGACAGCGCGGACGGGCAGGGTAGCTGAGCGCTCTCAATGCTTTGGGTGCTGACGCCGTGTATTTACATTGTTTACAGAAGGAGCTGAGTCAACAAAGGAGTTATTTAACGGCTTGTGAAATGATTAGAGGCCTGGCATGAGTGCAGTGAGTTTAAAACTCATAAACAACGTGAATTTAGGCCTATAAAAATAAACTACGATGTTATGCATCGCAACTATTGGGAAACGAAGTGTATTGCTCAGAATAAACATTTGACTTTGGGAATCGGATTGATATATACAAGGCATGATTTCATTGAAGGAAAGCTAGTTTGTTTTCGTTTTTAGAGGTTTGCTACGGTCGGAGTTTGGATGGAGATGCTAAAAAAAAATAGACATAAAAATTCATACACTGGGTCCGTAAAAATAAACAAACATAAAAGTTTGAGCTCCGGTAGGGTTCATGGCAAGAAGTTAAGTTTACCAAAGTGCATTAAGTGCAAAAATCAAAAGATTAAATATACCAGCTAGTTAAAATGGGCTATAACACAGGTTAGGTTAGGTTTGAACGTCGGACATTTTTCATGAATAAACAAAGTCGTCACCTGTTACAAATAAAAAATATCGTGTGTTGTCAACATCTAAAACACAACTAAGCTGGAAAGTGTTTCGGCTTTATGCCTAAGAGAAAAATATACATTATTTACATTTTTAATTCGTAATCGCCATATAGATGATTTTCTTCTGGTGTGGAAGAATTCTGCCCTCAGGTTTTTTCTTCGGTGGTGTTGAGGTGTCCTCACCACGAGCGTCTGATACGAGACCGCGTTTACACGCCCCCACACGGAGGAATTTATTCGGGGTTCCTGTTGAACTCCTAATAAAGGCTCCTAATACAGAAAGGTTAGTGCACACAAGATATGCAAAAAACAAGACTGCCAAGCCATGTAAATAAATCGCATAAATTAATGCACCAAGGAATACACCTTCTGAGGAATACACCTCCCGTGAAATACATCACCACAAGTTATAAGAATACACTGTTTACAAAAAATAAAAATTTGCCATTTTATATTTTTGGGGGACTGACGTTTTTGTGGATCAAGAAATCTTTGTAAAATAAAAATTACAAATTTAAAGGGACACTATTTGCAAAAATTAACTTAGTGCTGTACGCGCTGCTTGTTGCAGGAAATTCGTACAGGCCACAAAGAAAATTGGAGCAAAAGAAAGTTTATATAAATAAAAACACGAAATTTGACCATAAAAGGTTACAGTTTAAGGGTTTTTGTAGCTGTTAATTCAAATGAGATAATCGCAACATTTAATGCTCTAACCAGTCAGCTGTGCACAGAAAGTTATTTTATTTATCTGATAAAACCTCGAAAAAAACCCCTGGGCGCACTCCTCAGGACCTAGCTTGCAATAAGGATCGGAATAGAGGGTACTATAAGCGCATGCGTAACTATCAGCTCTATTTAAAGTTAACAGACTACCACTGGAGTGGTTTAAGGTTACCAAACAACTTGTTTTACATAGGATTGGTTTACACAAAAGGGTTTAGAGATGGTACCCATAACTTAAACATATTGTACAACACTGGGAGGTTTTGTGGATAATAACGCAACAACCATTTAACGACAGAGTTAACCTTTTGCACTCAGAGGTGAGACTGACAAATTTTTTGCAGGAAAAATGTTTCGTAAAAACCTTAAGAAGGGCCAACCGGGAACAAGTTGCAATCCCCGTAGAATATTCCTAATGAATATTTAATTAGTGTCGTTATAGTCTTTGACAATATTCTCCCACATAGGGAGACGTTGATAGTGACAAAAAGAGTAAAACATAGGCACTTAAAATTTAGGTGTAGAGTTCCGAAACAGGATATAGCTGAAAGTTCCTTTTGGTGTGGTTGCACTTTCAATATACCACTTAACAAAATTTAAAGATAAAAAATACTTTCCAGTCAATTTGTACTGAAACTGACGTGTTTTAACAATTAAATGTTTAAACAAAATACCTGCTGAGAGTATCAGCGTTCATTACACAACTATCCAGGTTTGTTCAAAGAAGCAGTTTAAAGTTTGCAGACTTTAAAGCAATAAACACGATTTTTGGTGTTTAGGTTAGGTGTTCATAGATGTAGCCACTTTTGTAGCGGCATAGAATTACTATTAAAAAAACTTGAAAGGGAAACCAGTTTGTTAGGTGTCCGGTTTTTAGTGTAGAAAAAAACTCAACTTGTAGAAAATTTACACACTACTAGGGTTAAACTGGGTGGCTTGCACCAGTTTGCCCAAAAAAAAACTATTTTTAGGGGAAAAAAACTACTCAAGTTTTAGTTGTTCAGTTTGGAGACCATTTAAAGGTTTTACTTACTCCCTACTGGTAAAATTACATTTTAACTTTCGGTTAGGTTAGCATTACAAACTTTTTTAACTGAAAAACAATTATTTAGTTTAAAGAGTCATAATTGTGGTGATCAAGCACAAAAATTTAATCTTTTTATCCAAGATAAAAGTTTAACAACAAAACATCGGGTCCTAATGTAAAAAGGATCAGGAAGAAAAAACTACATTTAAGTTTTCGCTACTGGCATACCGATTTAATTTAGTTTAAAATCAGTCTATAGCTGTTTTTACTAACTTTTAGGTTAGGGTACAGTTTTGCTTCTTGCAACAAGCCAACTTGAGAAGCTGGTTTCATTTGCTTTTGGCCCACTAGACATGAATACACTGCGGTTCACATTATTATCTGATAAACTGCGTTTTAGTTTCATCTTGGAGGTGTTTTGACCTCATGGCGACGCTGTAGCCAATCGAGGATCGTTAGGGTGCGGTCAGTTTCCACTTGTTGCTGTTGTACTTGGCGCAGGCCAGAGGAATTTTTAATGGAATCCCTCCCATTCAAAACTTGGTATTTGGCGACCGAACGACGATTGGTTGCCGTTCGTTAGGCGTCCGAGAGTCTCGCGACGCTTGGGACTTGACCACTCCCATGGGGCTGGGCGAGGTTTGTTTACTTGAGCGCCTTTTTGATAGACGCGCTCGGGGGGCTGACACATTCGCAGCGTTGGGGGCAAAATCTCGAGGCTGGTTTACCGCTTGATTTAACAAATTAATCCCTGGTATACCCAAAACCACATCGAAAATATGCCTAGATGCATTCTAAACGCAAGCTACTGTTTTTAACACTGCTCCGTTCGTTAATTTGAAACCTAGGTTTACCTGTTCTAACACAACTATGTCGTTGCTTAGGATAGTTTGGCATCTGCTTTTTTGCTTTAGGCGTGGCCAACCTTTGGCCAGCTTAGCACTGACGATTGAAACTGAGCTCCCGGAATCGCACAAAACTTTAATGTTATGTTTTCCTACGCTAGCATCTATAGTGCTGGATTTTAAAACAGTTAGGGCATCTTTCCCCACGAGAAAGCATGCATTAGCGGATGCCGAAGCTTTGTTAAGTTCGGGGCAGCGATTGCGCAGGTGCGAGGCCGAGCCGCATTCCTAACACGTTCTAACATTGTTAGATTTGACATTGTCGGTTTTACCAGTGTTAGCATCAGAGCTAATTACACTGTCACTGCTATTATTAGTCCCAACCGGGTTAGCTAATACATTTCGAGTTTGTTTGTTTTGTTTAGAACAGACGACGGAGCACTAGCGGGTGCTTTCCCTGTTTTAAGGGCCATATCGGCAGAAATTTGATTATTTCTGGTTGTGAATTCGTCACAGAGTTTGGCTGCTTCGTGTAGCGTTCCAAGTTTAATTTGGTCCGGTAACCACTTGCACAGTGCAATAGGGCATGATTTTGTAAATTGTTCAAGCATAACTAAATTAGCTAACTTGTTGTAGCTGCTATTTACTTCAGCCAGGGACACCAATCTTGAAAATAGGGTTTCGAGTGCGAACGCATGTTCGTGGAACAATTGTTCGGGGCCACGTTCAAGTGAACGAAACTGAGCTTGGACGGCTTCCTTAGTTTGGACAAACCTTTCAAATAACCTGATTTTGACTAGTTCATAATCGTGCATTTCTAAAACAGACATTTGATCACACACTTTAACCCTCTTAGGTGCGAGCATTGACTCGCTGAGAACAGTGCTCTGTGCAAGCATTTTTTTCATGCGCTTTTGGTGCAACGCATGCCGATACAAAAAATTCAATAACTCCTAATGTATACATTGAATTAAGTTAATTTTTTTTTTGTTTTGACCTTAAAACTTGTGGCCAGCATACTGTTATTTGTTTTATATCCTACTTGTGTTTAGAACTTTGCTAAAAATAAAAGTTATAGACCAAAGATAAAATTTGCATTATTTATTGCTGCCCCTTGACACTCTCATTGCATTTTTCTCAGCATCAATGACATATTTTCAACAAGTTTCTTATAAAATCAAATAAGAATGAAACATATTGAGTTTTAGCATGATCTGAGGCTAGGCAGACAGTCTATAGCTTGAAATCCTTCAAAGTATGAAACCTTTCAAAACAAACTACCGGACACATCGGTTTGTTGCACTGTTTGCAGTAAAATGTGGTTTGATTTCTCTTTTTTTGTTCCCTGTTACTACAAACCACACAGTCAGGCTTGCTAGTTACATTTTGCCCAGAAAATGCCTTTCAGTAAGACGCTGAGGCATGGCTTCACTACCTCTTGTTGGGCTTTTCAGTTCTATACCATCTAGTAAACTAGTAGCAAGACATTTTCTAAACTCCAAATGGTTTAGTTTTCCACCAAGTTCAGTGTACACAATGTAAGCATTTACAAGGCCAAGTTCACGCAAATGGTGCCATAATCTCATATACCACTTGCTTGAACGATGTGGGTAGCGGTAATAACTTATGAGCTGGTCAGATTTATCCACTCCTCCCATAAAGTTATTGTACTGATCAATGCAAAGTGGCTTAGAAATATGCCTATAACCACCGGGACCTTGTCGAGATCTGTTACGCTTTTCTACCATGTTAGTGTTGTGCACAGTAGATAAAACCGTCACAACACGTTTATCCTTCCAGCCACACAGCAGTTTGTTTCCATTTTTTCTGAAAATAATGGGGTTTTGTTCATTCACAGTTTTTTTTAGCAGTTTAGGCTTGAAATCTGCTGGTAGGCCTACCCTGTTAGATCGTATTGTGCCACAAGCACCAATATTCTTGGCCTCCAATGTTTCAAAAAGCTCAACACTGGTATAGAAATTGTCCACAAACAAAATATGCCCTTTATTTTCAATGGGTTTTACGAGATTTTCCACCACGTAGCTGCCTAAAGCTTTACCATGATGATCAGCATCCGGAATATAAACTTCCCAACTATAGGTGTACCCAGATTTTGAGTCGCATAACACCCACGCACGAATTCCCCATTTGTGTGGCTTGTTTGGTATGTAAACTTTGAAGTACAACCTCCCTTTGAATCCAATCATACTTTCGTCGATTGCAACTTCCCTTTGTGGATAATAACATGACTGGAATATTTTATTTTGTAATTCTAAAAGGGGGCGAATTTTGAACAAGGGGTCATGGACGGGTTGCCCTCTTGGTTGTCGTACATCATTATTGGCAAAGTGAAGCAGGGCAGTTATTTGTTTGAACCTACGTTGCGACATGATTTTTCTAAATCCAGGAGTTTCAAAAATCCAGTGGGTTGTCCAATGTTCCGTTACATCCGTACATTTTACTAACCCAGCTGCAGTGAGAATAGCAATAAATTTAACGATTTCTTCGTAAGTTACATCTTTCCATTTGGAAAAACGTGTTTCGTATGGCAGAAATTCATTTTTTTGCTTTATTTGCCGAGCGTAGACGTTCGTTTGTTCTACGATCAGGTTAATAAATTCCTTCGGAAAAAATTTCCAAAATACATCGATTGGCTGTGGAACTTCTTCTCCAAAAACCTGCCGTGATGGTCCTGCACTTTTTGTAAATTTTGGAAGCCAATCTGCACTCGTTGCATCGTTATTATTTACGGGCGCTTCGTCCCATATCACCGGAGCGCGTTTACGTTGATTAGGCCTAGCGCGTTTACGAGAGCTGTGCGCCGATTCATCATCGCTATCATCATCGTCCGATTCGCTCACTTCGGGACTAGAAACTTCAAAATCAGAATTACCTAAGCCATTTTGAAACAGTCTCACGTTTTCTCTAGAAGCTGCTGCTTCTTCTAATGTAAAACCTTCAAAATCCGAGTCAGACTCTGCATCGGAATCCGAATCGAATCGAGGCTGCAAAGCGCTCGCGGCCGCCATTTTGCGTTGAGCAGGAAAGCGCGCCGGCTCGCGATCGTAGTACGTTCATTGTCTGGTCGTAGTAGACATTGTAAAATTCTATTGGCTGAAAAATAAGGCGCCAAACATTTGACCAATGGTACAGAGCGATTCATTCATTCATTGGCTATGACGTTGCACAGTTGCTGCGTTGAAACGAAGCGTCTGATTGGCTCCTTGACTTCTCAAAGCAGGCCATATACGGCGGGCGACTGGAGTCGACAGCGCACGGGAGGAAAAATGCGCTCGCTGTCGACTGAAGTCGACGTTGCACGTAAGAGGGTTAATCAAAATTTCTCCTAAGAGAGGTTGGAGTCCGACGACCCATTCTGTTTTATCAATTCTTTGCGTCTCCATAGTTTTCTCAAAAATCTTAAAAAAACTATTAATTTCCGATTCGGAAGTCCATCTATTTACAAGTCTGACAGCGTCAGCAATTTTACCAGGTTTGTTTACAGTGACACTGGGGTTAGGAGGGGTAACGGTACCACTACTAGGGTTTGAACTACCATTATTAAGATTTGCAGCCGTTAGCCTTGCTAGTTCGATCTGCTTATCTAACTTTAATAATTCACGAGCACTAGCGCGTTCACTAATCAGTGCTTCTTGTTCTTTTAACTGAACGTCTCTATCCCTTATTTGGGCCTCTTGGTCCCGTAACGCTAGTTCGTGCGCCATACGTTTATCTACGGCGGCTAATTCTACTGCTTTCAACCTTAATTCTTCGGCTTTAAGCGCGAGCTCATGCTCTTTGGCTGCTAACTCCTTTTTTTGTAGGATGGTAGCCTCACTTTTTTCTATAGCCGGGGCTAGTTCGTCAGAGAGATCGTCAACGGAAATTTTTTCTTCCTCGACGGCATTTTTCAAAATAGTCACCGATTCGTGACGGGTTTCACTAACGGTTAGGCCTAATTTTAAACAGGCCTTTTTCAGGTCTTTATATTGAATGTCTTTAACGACGTCTTCAAAATCATCCATGTTGGACATTTTTAACTTTAAGCTTCAAAATCAAACTCTTATAAATGAAACTTCATTAAAATGCAGCCGCAAATTAATTTTACTTTTAAATTGAGCAGAGCGAGTTACTAAAAACACTTCTCTCCCAACTATGGTAGGTTTTAGCAAGAAATACACTTATATTAGACCCCTAGCACTCAGGTGTATAAACAATTAAAATACCTAAAGGCTCTTAACTACAACACTCGGCTTGGCGGCCTTAAGCATATTCTATGCACACTTACCCTGTACACAATCACTGTGCGGTCAGTCTAGTCCAAATCCAACTTCCCACCTGATGAAGGAATCGGCAAGCACATTTCTACGGTAGTACTTCTTGAGTTGAGGCCTACTTCACTGGATCGATGGTTGTTGTTACCAAGGTCCACTGGATACGGCGACGGAGCTTCCTTTCCATGAATGGTGAAATCCTCCTCGCTGTTGACGGTCCACGGCTTGTTGATTTCCAAGACGGGGGGGGGGGGAATCTGCTATCCTTGCTTCCTGGCTCCGGAACTGGCTTTGTTGCTGGAGCTGATGGTTTGCACTGTTGTTGTCGTCAGTGCTGACATCAGGATTTGCATTGATTTATAACTGCAATGCTGGCATCTGCTTCGGCATTGATTTTGACTACAATGCGGGTGTCTACTTCTGTGACTGTAGTGTCTGAGTCACGGACATCTTGGTTGAAGAATTGTTCAACACAAATGGCATAGTAGCATGGCAGGGGGGAAACGCTTGTAGGAGCAGCACCTGTTCATCCCACCGCTGCCACCATATGTAACGACGGATGCTACGACGGAGTAGGTGCTTGTAACATCACCGGTCGCCTGGTGTAACTGGATCTTACTATCAATCACTCTACTTGGTGTTTACGGACTTTTTCGGTTAAACAGCACAACTGCTACTGTCCCGATGTAGGGAATGGAGCATTTAAGTCCTAATCTAAGACCTAACTAGTGATTAAATAGCGGTTAACGCTGCCACCAAGGTGGGAAAAGGCTAGCTAAGTTATATTTGAAGAGAATTGTCTTACCTATTAACTTCTAGCAAAACAACGAACGAATAAACCGTCGGACGTTTAAACTGGTTTTTATTTTAGTCAAACATGTTAAAATATTAAAACATTTGCACTTTACATTTACATTTGGTAATTTTACATCTAGTTTAGGTTATAAATGACACAGGGGGAATTTACATTAAATTCGACACTAGAACTTGGCTTAGTTCAAATAAACAATTTCAAATAGAAACAGTGAGTTTTTAGGCAACGGGGATTTCGCAAAAGAGCCCTCCAAGCTACGGTCGGAGTTTGGATGGAGATGCTAAAAAAAATAGACATAAAAATTCATACACTGGGTCCGTAAAAATAAACAAACATAAAAGTTTGTGCTCCGGTAGGGTTCATGGCAAGAAGTTAAGTTTACCAAAGTTCATTAAGTGCAAAAATCAAAAGATTAAATATACCAGCTAGTTAAAATGGGCTATAACACAGGTTAGGTTAGGTTTGAACGTCGGACATTTTTTATGAATAAACAAAGTCGTCACCTGTTACAAATAAAAAATATCGTGTGTTGTCAACATCTAAAACACAACTAAGCTGGAAAGTGTTTCGGCTTTATGCCTAAGAGAAAAATATACATTATTTACATTTTTAATTCGTAATCGCCATATAGACGATTTTCTTCTGGTGTGGAAGAATTCTGCCCTCAGGTTTTTTCTTCGGTGGTGTTGAGGTGTCCTCACCATGAGCGTCTGATACGAGCCCGCGTTTACAGCAGTCATTAAAAGTTGGTGGGGGATTGATCCCCCCGACTCACTAAAAAAATCAGTGGTCCCATTTTCATTTTATACGGATTGTCTTCCTC
>JAHWFP010099444.1:853-22127 GCA_023313725.1 Lithobius niger | reverse complement strand
TTGTGCACGTTATTGTCATAGGCTTACCTAAACAGCGACACCCAACCAACCCATTTTATATTCTTTTTACGCAAATTCACCTTCCGGTTTCAAAATTGTAGAGTCCCCTCATAATTTAGTTTATGTCCCACTTACTACCAACGTAATCAGAAAAAAAAAGAGTGCGGCTTGCTTTTCAGACCAACGAGCATTATGATTTGAATGGAGAGACGCCCCACAGTGCGACTTCATTTTAGATCTAAAAAATAAAAATTAAATGACTTTGTTTTAAAAATAAGCTACAGATAATCTCTTTACGTTTAAACTACGGGCTCTCAAGACTTGTTTACAAAAATTCAGCGTTTGGGGTCGGGTAAGTATTCAGGAAGCAACGTGTGCGAGGACTGCGTTTTTCAGAGCTAAACCTTGGTTAAACGTATGGAACTAAACAAGATTTTAAACTTTTATTGTGGTAAGTCGAATTGTTAGGAAGCAATACTTCTTAATTCCGTATTTTAAAGCTTTGTTGACACGAGCAGAATTGTGAATTAATATAGAAATGGTAATATTTGTCATTCGTTTGTTATGTCGCCAGTAAACTGCCAAGAGTAAATGCTTAGCAAGATACTAACCCCCATTAACCTCATTACATGTACTGTAACAGTGATGTACTGGCAACAAGACACTTCAAGACAGTAATCCCCATTAAATGGTCTGTAAGTCTATGTACTGTGAACAATCTACTTAAAAAATGCTGCTGCCAATAAACCCATCGTTTGTACTGTAAGAGTGGATTTATAAATCAATTTTTTCGTCAATATCACCCAGTCTACATGCATTTTGAACTGGAAGCTCGCACTCATGAACCCCTCCCCTACAAAAACATGCACGATTCCAGCCCTCGTCCCCTGGGTTTGCATTGACGGCATTAACTGAGCGGACCAACTACCGAATGAGCTGCCATTATTGAGGAACAAATTAGTGCTTCATCATAGCATCCAAAAAACACCTGGATTTGGATACACATGTTGCTACTCTAAACTCATTGAAAGCCAGACTGCGATCCTTGGATACCTCACAGTTTCTTTCGAGATTCTAGTTGTTATTTTTACCATACTGACGTCCCATCTAACTAGTGACCGATACATCTTGGTTTTCTTGAATTAGTTTTTTTTATTGTATACATATTTTTTCATTGTGTGTAGTTGTTTTGCCATAAGTTCCATCTATCTGGTGACCAATACATCTTGGTTTATCTTGAATTAGTGTTTTTTATCGTATATATATAATGCTGCTATAAACATAAGTACACACCAGTCCCTGTTCTCTTCCTTCCACATATTGATATTGGCGGGATTAAGTTGTTATTATTATTATATGGTTCTGCAGTTATTTTTTTCATCACTATGAAAAAGCTTGAAGCAAGAATACCGGGAGCCGAAAGCACAGCTCATTATGCTTTCCCACCAACCTACTTACTAGAAAGCTACACGATCGAACACCCCTCCACCTTCCCCACACACCCACCCTTAAAAAGACACCTCCAAAAAAATACACGCAGGGGTGAAAATGGCCTACCAGCAAGACCCCTGTAAAAAAACCTGCAAAAAAATGCTCATATAAGAGTAGGGAGAAAAGGCCAAACTGCAGGGGTTTTCTGGAGGGTTTCTCAACAACAACAAGAATATTGTAGTTACATTAAAATAGAGTTAATAAGACCCTGGCCCTTGTTAATACGTATATTTCATACATATAAAAATTAATAGTCGGCTCACAGGTTCGATTTCTTGGTGAGTCATATTTTCCCAACAAGAATAACAATAACAAAAGTATTGTATTCATATTATCTTTGAAGCCATTATGTAGAAAATCGGTTTATTTGTTCGATCTTCAGGTGAGGGCAAAGAGTACCAACAACAACAAATGGCCATGCTGTCGACGCCAAACGATTGCCGCTATTAAATTTTTAATGACTTGAAATAGTTCTGAAACAACCATAAAAACCGAATTTCATTGGTCTATGTCAATTCTGGGAAAACTATAGGATTTCAAAGTTTTACATTTTACTTGGAGCTTTATGCTGAGGCTTGCATAATAATGGACTACTATTTTTGGCACAAAATATGCTTGAATGCTACAGGCCAGCATAAAACCATTACTTTGAATGTTTTTGTCTTATAATGCTATCTATCATGATTTAGTGACCCTATTGCGAACTGCTAGTGACAGCTTGTTGTAGTAATTTAATAAATTCTAAAAAAAAAAATACAATAAAAATAGAACCTAAATATTTGTTTTAACTCTTTTTCTATTTTATGCTTTGCTGCAGTTGTACATTAGACCTCCCACCAACTACTACGACTATTTTCAATACAGGCATATAATGAAGAAAACACTTCACATGATTATGTTCGTTACGAAGGTACGTATTAATTACTGAATGGGAATATTACTTTTAATTAGGGATGCCACAACAACAAATCAAACAAGTAAAATCAAGCAACCAGGGGAAAATCGCTTTTAAGTTGGAAGCAACATTTGATTGTGATTTCCAAAATGAGTACAGACAAAGTTTGCGACTGTTGCATTTAAATGTCCAGCCTCTAAAAAGCCCTTTTCCTTCCTGATGATTTTAAGGACATTTATTTATCGTTTTTTTTTTTGTATTCTGATTTGTCATATGTTCATGTTTTGGCTCTGTTTATTGACATACTTCAGCTCACGTATCGAACTTATATTTCTTGATTTCACTTTTAAACTCCCAGAAATTAGCACTGTAACGTTCCCGAGAAAATCCCGATTTAAACTATTTGCAAAGTTGTAAGATTTATTCCGACTCAAACAACATAAAACAATTAATGACCGCCCACTGTAAGCGAACGAATCAGTACATTGCTGTAACCACTAGTGATTTGGTATTTAGAAGGAGAAACACAACACTCTTCGGCATTTGTAATGCTACCAATACAACTAGCTGTTAAATAGAGTTATCAGTGAAGTGTTAAACTGATCCATTGCCTGTCCTAACAAAATCCCACCCGAGTATCTGCACGTGATTCGTACTCAATCAGCTGAAATTTTCAAAACTGTGTCACGTCTTGTTTTTTAGCCAAGATCTTTTGGAATCACTAATAGAGACCATAGTAATGGGCAACATGCATTAATATAATTCATTAAAAAAAACTTTGTAAAATGTCTTTTATGAACCCGTATTTACAAACAACCAAAAGAGAGCATTAAAGCGGATCTTCTCTTTATTTGAAGGAGTGTGCCTTCATCCCGAAATCATGCAATTTATTTTCTTTTCTTTCTATGACATTACTCCATTTTTTTTTGTCTATATTTTAATACATTTGAACTAAGAATATTATTCTTAGAAAGGACGAAAGGAAGTGGCAATTAAACCACACACTAGTGTATTGTCCACTACGATTCACCAATAACATCGACGTTTGTCTTATCCAGGTAAAATATGTATGAGCTTTAGCGACCGCGTCATACGTCTATCTTCTACAGCTAAGGTAATTCGGCTGTTTTCAGGTATCTGAGGAAAATAACGACGCGACAGAAAACAATGAAATTTCGTTTGATTGGGTGATTTTGGTCACCTGACAGAAAAGTCACTATTAGTGACACAGCTTAACGTTTTCTTATAGAAAAAACGGTGTTAGTAATGTTGACCTTTGCCTAATTACTAGTGATTGATTAGCTAGCTAATTTCACTAAAATAAATTCTTCCATGCGGTGCATAAAACTTAAATTGTGCAGTTACCTACGGATTAAACGTGAAACGTGTATTTTACGGTTTGGAGATCAGAAGAAGCGTAAATTCAAGGTTACTAACTAATCTTAAAAATATTTTAAGGACAGAGTTACAGCATTACGAAAAAAATTGGATTTCATAAATTTGGGCCAAAAAGACCTAAAATTGTATTATCCACCTAAACAAAAATTGTTTATGGTGAACTGTTTATACGAAATAAACCACACCGGTAGGCCTACACTCAAGAAGCAACACTACACTGAAAAAGGCCTAGAAGGTAGCTTCTCTGAGTGGTAATACAGACAGGTACAAGAGTATCCAAATGCGGACCTCTTGTGAAATTGCACATTCCCAGTGATGGCGTGTTATTTCAACCTCATGCTATAAAAAAAGAGATTAAAATACACTTTTGATCAGAACCTACACATGCACGCTGGTGTGTTGACGGGACCTCTCAAAGAGACAACCAAAACGAAAATAATTTAAATCGATGTAAATTTGACAACCGAAGAAGCTGTGGAAAGTGAAGCCTAAACGGCTTTAGTGAATCGATTAAGTCTGGGTTGCCGTACCTGGCGCAAGGGACAGAAAGGAAACGAGTAACCTGGGGCCTAAATATTAAATCTTCGTGGTCCCAGTTGCTTCCAACCGTCACCAGTCTACACTAAGGTCCCAGTCCAGGATATTCGAACGAAGAACCTCTTGCATTGAACTTTTTTTTCGGTATTTCCATTCGATGAGGACGGCATTAGCTGCTGGTTCAAATTCCGAACTTTCAACACCTGTGGGTCACACCCGGGATATGAACCCACGAATTCTTTCTCCTGCCACAAGGTAGTCACGCAGCATGGACAAACAAACGCTCGAACCCAAGTCTCCATTAGTTTCTACTTGCGAAATTAAAACGGCAGGTAAAAATTAAGCCTAAAAGCTAACAATTACACCCAAAACTAAAACTATGCCTAAAAGATAACACATTTTAAACCAACAATTGTGATGGTTATACTTTTAGATTATATAATAGAGATCGCTGTTGCAGTGCGTTATAAAGGACTGCGTCTCAACATTTTCAAAAATGGGGAAAGGTACAGCCGACCGGTTGCGACTTGGTAATTGCCGCTTGTTTAGTTCTAAGTGCACCATTTCCATTTTATCTATTTTTGTTCATTTTCTTCCATACTATATTGTTTGATTAAATTCTTTCATTCCTTCCAATCCTTTTTTTCTTTCATATCTTCACTTTTTCTATTTACACATTTCCGTACTTTCTCCATTTTCCGGTTTTTTTTCTACTTCTGAACCTATTATTAGCTGGACAAAAATCGGCTTCGCCATTTAGAAAAAAAAGCATTAGAGGTCTTATCCCCATACTCACAGCTGTGAAGGTACACGAATAAAAACGGCTTAGAGTTCACTCGAATGCAACGAACTATAATTTGAACTCCAATTCCATGAAACAAGGACTGTTTTTACTCAGTGGTTACGTCAGAAAGTGAACGCAGTTTGTGTTTGAAATTGTTTATGATTATGTTTGTCAGCGTATATATGTTTGGGTGCACATAATTTGCGTATTATACAGGTTTTTTTATTTTGTGTTTTTGTGTGTGTGAAATATCCAACTGTTTTGCTTGTTTAATTAGTGATGTACACGTATATGTGTGTCACAATTCTTGTTCCCTGGAGTTGGTGTGCAAAATAATTATAATTCGTTGCATTCGAGTTAACTCTAATCCTTTTTTATTCGTGAACCTTCATAGCTGTGAGTATGGGGAAACGACCTCTAAAGCTTTTTTTTCTAAACGGCGAAGCCGTCTTTTGTTCAGTTAGTTTGTTGGCTTTTTCTGCTTCCATTTTATTGTACTTGGTACGGTCTGGTGTACGGTATGTCCACTTTCCACCCAATTTTGTTTCAGAAAAAACGGACCATTAGGAATGGGTATTTATGTTCAGGTTCCGTCGAAGCTTTGTCCCATGTTTATTATTTGATGGCAACACCCTAGCGTGTGTCATCTCGATGGACTCTGGATTATTGCAGACAGATGCAGTATCATGGCAAACAATCGCGAAAACAATTCAACTGGCTTCCCGAAGCCCGCATTGAAGAAGTAAATAAGTTTCACAGCCATGTCGATGTCCAAGTCCTGAAAATTAAAGACTTCGCACCGTACAGTTTAAAAATTGAAGATTTAAGCAAAGACGTAACACCTTGTTCGAGTGAACTCGAATTCTGTCTTGTGAGCCTCGCCTATTTTTGTCCCATTGTTACAAATGTTGCAGCATTGAATTCTGAGGTTTCTCTGCCGCTGTCTCCTGTCCACTTTCTGAAAATTCTCGTGCAACACGTATAGGAATTTACCCGGGTTCCGAGGGTTGTTCCGAGAGGTAACAATTTTGTTTGATCTCAGCACGAGGAAAGCTGGTGATATCCTATTTATTACCCGGTTTTTGCCTCTCAGTCCGACGGTCCGACGAGTATCACGTTCGGTGAATGTTGCTTGCTCGCACTGGGTGATTATTGCAGGCGGGGATATATTTCTTGTTCCTTTTTTGTTATGGCTAAACGTACGAGTGAAGAATTGAAGATTAAGGCTTCTGAGGTTTTGCACGGGAATTAACCATCAATGCAGAATCGAAGAGACGATGGTAGTAATAAAGAACAGTTAAGACACATGTTTTCTAGTGGAACCATTAATTTTAATGAAGGTTGCAACTTTATTTTCAAATTTAAGTAACCTATAAAATGATTGAATTAGGAAACTAGCAATTTTAAAGTTTTAAAATGCATAATTCACTCGTTAATTTACTGTGGTTCATGACATTTAAATAAAAAATATTTGCTTAATATTTTTTATTATTTTTTTTATTTTGGTTTGTATTATTAATACCATTCCAATTGCCAGTCTATAATTCAAGAATTCGTTAATTTGCTGTGGTTGCTGACACTTAAATAAAAAAATTCTTTCTTTAAAAAAATAATTCTTTTTTTAAAAAAAATATGCATTGCCAGTCTGCAATAACCATGAATGCATCCGCCATTTTAGTGCTGAGAGCCAATCCGCCATTTTAGTGCAAGACATGGGCTCTCATCACTGCAATGGCGGATATATTGCACTGTGCGTTCTTGTTTCATTGTTGCACTCTTGCATCGTTACATGGTTAAAAGAGGACTGACAGCTAAGAACCGGGTGATAAGAACTCTAATAAGCACTGCCTGCTGGCCGTGCTAATTTATAATTCAATAAAACACCTGTTTTTCATAGTGTGGATACAAATTTTAGTGTAAGTCTGGTTCAAACCAGTACAGTGTTTGTAGGTTATCCATGACATTTTTCTTTCTTTTTTAGGAAATTGAAATTGACATAGAGTTTGAACATTGCATTTCTGAAAACGAAAATGCTGACTGCCTTAACAATTGTCTAACTGAGAAGCTTTGGAAGGAAGTTTCTTGCAGGTAATGCAACAATAACTATAGGTTCGGTATTTAAAAGGTAGTGACCGAAAGCTGAGCATTATAAAACAATGTCGTAAAGGTGTGGCAGCTTGTGGACATTGTTTTATAATGTCTTGAGCTGTTCAGTTATTATCTATTATAAATAGATGTGCCCGTGCGCATGCTAAGCAACCCCTCCCCCCCCGCCTCCCTCCAGGTGTTCGGTCTTTGGTTTTAAATTATTTATCAAACTGAAGACGGAACATGTGAATGGCTCCCACGTAATATATGCCCTCTCCCCTCACAATTACTTTAACCCCCAATCCCCACACTCCTGCCCCTCCCCCCATACACGCTTGCCCACTTCCCCCTCCCCGAAAACGTTGCCCCATGACAGTCTCCCTTTGGTGCAGCCCCGGAAAAGTCGCTGGCGTGTGTTTGACTGAAGGCTAAAAAAAGCCCTGAGAAATCCAGCGTTCAGTAGGCAAGTAACCCTATGTTTAAGTTAATCCTTTGAAACAATTCACTTCGGTACCGTGGATTGCGACATTGTTGCAAGCAACGATTGTTGCCGCCTACTTAAAAACAATTCAACTCCTTTCTAGAAGTGAACATTTAGGAAATAAATGCGCCTTTCCATCGTATCAGGCTGCCAATTTCGAGGCCCATTCGAAATTAAGAACCAATCGTCGTTTGGTTTAAAGTTGTCTAGTTTAGTAGATACGGGTTATTTTTTTTAGCTCAAACGCCGACAATGGCACATTCCTCGCGACTAAAATTTGTTGGCCGCTTTGGTACCACAACAATACCAAAAAACGAACCCAAAAACGGTGCGGCAGGTCTGATAATGGGCGCCATCGCTTCGAAGACTTTGGAAAAAGTGTTATAACCCGAACTTGTAGTCCAAGGCCGTCAATAGACGGCGACATGGCAGGTTTCGTAAGTGGCGCCATCTGTTCGAAGACGTTGGAAAAGTGTCCCAACCCGAATTTGAAGGCAAATCCCGTCAACAGATGGCACTACAGGGTGCGGTACTTGATTGTACGACGGAATGGGGTGGCCGGTGACTTGGCCGCCTGCTCCATATTATATATGTAGATGCCCATCCATCCTACAATAGAAAAAGACGAGCGCCGTATCAACAGCAAGTTCTTTGGCAATGAATTGCGCGCGCAACAATGTCGATCACGCCATTCCAGAACGCGTCTAGTGGTTTCGGCCAACAATGTAGCATGGAAAGTTTGTAGACGAAATAGTTGGGTTGATGTCTGAAGGGGTCTTTTGGAATCAAGCTTGAAGTTATATGACCAAGTAAATTTATTCTTGCTTGTTTTTAATGCTTACATAATTATATTTATGTGTATAAACAGAAACAAATTTATCGTTGTTGGTTGAAGGGGAAAATTCTCATTTCCCTTGTTTGCCGAAGGGATATTGACATAAGCGAATTCAACCAATCTCCTGAAGTGCCCACTAAAGAACTAATTAACTCATCCAGAGATGATGGCCAAACAACTTAAAATTAGATATTAAGTACCTTATGTTTGAAACAATAAGATTTAGGAGAAAACCAGGATCGTTTCATTTTCGTACTGAACAATGAATTAACCTTTCGCAGGCCGACAAATTTAACTGGCACAAAATGCAACGACAATGTCCTTTTTCCTTCACCCAAGCATCCTAACACCTTCTTCGAGTGAACTCTAATCCTGTCTTGTGATGCTTGCCTATTATTACGACATTGGTCATACATGTTGCAGCATTGCATTCTAGGGCCTCGATTCCTTCCGTCCATTGTCTCAAAATACTCGTGTGCAAACGAACTCTAATAAACAATGTTTGCCGGCCATGATAATACGAAATAACGATATGCATATTACAAGAGACACGAGCCAGAAGTTGCCTCTGCAGTGAGAATTGTAACAAAATGTTTGAAATATTAACTGATCAAACAACGGCTTCGCCGTTTAGAAAAAAAAAACATTAGAGCTCGTATCCCCATACTCACAGCCATGAAGGTACACGAATAAAAACGGATTAGAGTTCACTAGAACGCAACGAACTATAATTTGAACTATAATTTGTGTTTATTTTGTGTATGCATTTTTATCTTTCAATTTTGTAGCGTTTTGCTGTTTATGGCGTCTATTTTGTGTGTGTTTGTGGGTTTACGTTTTGCGAATTGGAGTTCAAATTATAGTTCGTTGCGTTCGAGTGAACTCTAAACCGTTTTTATTCGTGTACCTTCACGGCTGTGAGTATGGGGATACGAGCTCTAATGTTTTTTTTCTAAACGTCGAAGCCGTTTTTTGCTCAGTTAATTTGTTGGCTTTTTTCGCTATCATTTTATATATGTCCACTGTCCACCGATTTTTGTTTTCGAAAAACGGAACATTAGAAATGGATTCTTATGTTTAGGTTCCGCCGAAGGTTTGTCCCATGATTATTATTTGATGGCAACACATTAGCGTATTTTTGGATTTAGCATGCATCATCTCGATGAGTAGTTGATTCTGGATTGTTTCAGTATCGTGGCAACAATCGCGGAAACAATTCAACTGGCTTCCCGAAGCCCGCATTGAAAAAGTAAATAAGTCACTCAGTCATGTCGGTGTGTTGCTGAAGGTTTTCCTCATTCTTGATAAATAATTGTTGCAGGCGGTCCCAATTTTTTATTGCTTAGTAACAGCGATTGCGATTTACAAGGTCTGTTCTACACAAAGTTGAAATCCATTTTTGAACGTCACGGGTATTGTAGTCATGATTTATCACGAAGGTTTTATTAGTGCGGATAATTCTGTTATAAAAAGTCAATGTTTCATTGTTGGCATAACTAGTGTTGTGAATAAACGGCCAAATGCGAAGTGCTGATAAGATAAAGGAACATGCCTGTCTAGATGGCCACAGACTGGCTTTATCTGTAGTCCCAGAATGGTATGACGGCAGTAAGTTTCATTAAAATTCTGCACAATACAAAAAATCTAATTTTGTTCATTATGGAAGCAATGATTAAATTTTAGCAAAGGTTAGTAGTTCACTGAAATTCTTGTTTGACAACTTTGTAAGTCATTAATTCCCGTTTTTGTGTGTGCAAAAATCCATCAGCCCTGCACCGTGGCTAAAATAAACAGGTTCTTCTGTGTTCATTTATTCAATCCAGCATATATTTAATAGAGTTATTGCTACTAACCGTCTAATGTGAATCTTTACAATAGCACATCACCCTGAAGCATGCTTTTATAATTCTTTAAGCCCAGAATTATTTGTTACACTGAGTCAACATTAGTTGCAGTAGCTGTTTTAGCTTATTGCAGTTACGTGGGGAAGGTTACGTTGGCCACCCAACAGCTCAGCGCAGTCTCCACAACTCATCACAGTTCTTCGTGAAGGTGCGATTAACTTTCTGATTCCTCAACGTGATGTCACAGATAAAACATTGACCTGATAAGTTCTTCAAGGCAGTTTTTTAGCGGAATCTGCCAACTAACCATGGCGGCCTTGGATTTCTTCTTTGCTATTTATGCAATTAGCAAATGTGGCGACTGTCGTCACATTAAGTTAAAAAATATAACAAGTCACCGGATTAAAAGTAATCAACGACTTTGTTGTCATGCATTTAACTTAATGTCGCTTAGCAATGCCTTGACAACACAATGGCACTTCTTTAGTGATAATTGACCTCCATTTTGATTATCAATGAATCAGTCTAGTACATTATAACACAACTGACGTGTGACATCATTGCTGATGAAAGCAGTCACTATTGGTTTAAACAGTTGCTGAGCATTTCGATGAGTTTATAAAACCGTTCATTGTTTCCATTTCTCTCCTTTCGGATTTTCCAGATTATGTCTCTACTTATTAGTTAATGTAATTCTTTTTATTTGCAGACTTCCTTACATGCCGGAATCCAACATCACATCTCTGTGCACTACATCAATTTCTGCCAAACATTCCTACTTCACCTACTTGAAGTTGTTCGCGATACTATCGGCTAGGGAAAGCTGTAACTGTTTACCACCATGCCGAAAACGAATCTACGAAACACGCATATCAACCGAACCTTACCACATGCTTTCTGTGAATTTCGGCGCCAGTCACAATGTAGTAGAAACCTATCTAAAAGCTCGTTCGTATACACTCGTCGCCCTGTTGAGTGATATTGGCAGTTGGATTTGCTCCACTTTGGGACTGAGTATTTTAACAATGTTCGAAATGCTTGTATCAGCTATGTCAAAAATGTGCACTGATAACTCTCTAAAGAATGTTTGTAGTGTCAAATACTAGCAGGAATGATAACTATCGATAAATCCTGATACAAATTAGTTAATGGAGTTTGTAGGAAAACATTTACTCACCATGATAAAGAAATAGTTGAGTAACTGTTTGAAAAATTTTTTCAAAACTAAAATACCATTTGCACAAAAACTAAAATGCTCAAAGTGGCGATGCCTTGTTACGAGTACTTTTTCTCCCTATAGAATCTTGCCAGTGCTGTCTAACCAACTCCACAGCTACCATACCAAGATCGCCCTCCTCAACTGAATCACGTACAACTGCAACTAGACCAAACTGAGGAGAATGATCTCATTTTGACATACCAAATCTTACATTGTCTTATTAATGTTAATCATCCCGATCTACTCAGCATACCTCCACTTGCATCAGAAGTCATGATATCAGGTTCCCCGCAGTTAATCAAACTTAATACCATCACCTTTTTTAAGAAAGAGTTGTTCCTCTTGGAAACCCTCAACCACTGACCACTGTGACTGCAACCAGTCTTAATTCCTTCAAAGCAATTTGGACAAATTCCTGTAAACCTGCTTTTTTCTGGTGGGTGGGAAAGGCTGGGGTGCGGGGTGCCATTGTTATAGCCTTGGTTAGGCACCATCATTACATATACAATGTCATTATACTATATCATACAACAAATATTTTCGAATTACAAGTCCTTATACAGTTACCTGAACTTTGTTCTGATTCGAAAGTAATAAATATCTACGATAGTCTTAACTTAAGTCGGAGAAAGTTACATGATAATTTTTTAACTACAGAACTGTCAAAATCGGTTCCGAATGAGTCTATATTAAATAAAATTAAATGGATAAGTAATTCTGTGTTCTAAAAAATAATCACACCTCTCTGGATTGGGTCGAAATATGAAATTCAGTATTATGCAAGTGGACCTTCAAATAATATTCCTATATAATTTTTCTCCAACAGTTTCACCAGAAATATTAAACAAAATTACTACTACCTATGAAATGAAGTTGCTTTTTAACTTGAAAATATTAAAATTTTAACCACGAGAATGATACATACAGCAGTAAGTAATATTTCAAAACATACACAATCATCTTACCATCTGATGGTTGCTTTTATTATTAACACTGAACCAAATAAACGGCAAGATTGTTTTTTTGGCAAATATTTACTTTATGATGTTCTATGTTATATATTTCAATTTTGTTTGTATGTGATTACCGGGAATATTTTTAATATCGTTCTTCTTGATAAATTTTACTTTATTCTTTGTGGGTATTTTTCAGGAACATTATCAATGTTGTACACCCTTATAAACTACATTGTTTGGCACATACTTACTAGCAAATTTTTGCACAATTTTTTCGCAAAACTAAAATTATCCATGGTTAATTAACACCGTCCAACTACATGTACATTACAACTGTACTATACTATACTATACTATACTATACTATACTATACTATACTATACTATACTATATTGTACTATACTATATGCTGTACCTTGAGACTAAATGCGTACACGGCCTGATGGACGTGGGAGTGTTTATGATGTAATAATCGCTTCATATTCCATTCTTTGTCACAAAGTCACCTGGTAAAGAAGCCATTGGTTTCCTCTCCCAGCTCCAGATATTTATGCATGCATCACTGCGAGAATCTCATTTTGCCATAGGAAATCTAAACCACGTCAAAGTTCTAGAACGCACGTAAACCGATGTTAAGTGAGGAATGGAGAGAAGTGATTTTTTACCTAAGTTGGCTGTGGCTTGAAGAAGCCATCTCCTTCCCCATTTCAGGTCGTGAAACACTGTTGTATGCATATTTGCCACATGCATGCATTAGTTAAGTGTATTTTTTGCACCAACCTGTTATGTTAAAACTTATACATACAAATTTTTAACTTGTGTTATTCCAGAAAATAGAACAAGCAGTCGTTCCATATTTGGTCCCACGGTGTCATGACCCAGAACGAGAAATGGAATACTGGTAATTTTATCATGGACCATCTATCGAGTCTTTGGTGCTTTCTTTGATGTCGCTTCTGATTGTCTGTACTTATTGCAGTTACAATAATCGTGAAACTCTGTCTGCAATTTTTTCACTGAAATTTGAGGGCCACAATGATATTTCAAAGTGATCATTATTGAAATTCGTAAAATAATAGTAAATATTTGAAAAATAATGTTGCTTAACATAATGTCACTAGCTGAGTAACACTTTGTACGCATACGATATCCCGCGATATTACATTTTAAATGTATGCTAGTAATGTTCATGTGAACGGCCAAATAAAGCTTTATTTTACCTTCAAATCTATTCTTGCGGTGTCAGAACTTTTTACACTTTCAAGACCTATGTAAACAAATGTTCTATTGTTAAGCCAACGGAATTTTTTCGACAAAAAACGTAAAGACATCTTAACCTGTCACAACTCTGCCTCATAGTGGTGTCGCCTTATTAGCGAGTAGATTTTTAGTTCGTAATCTCACAAACTTTAAATAATTAAAACATTAAAAAGTTTTAGTTATTAAAATCAGACTATAAAATAGCCATTGTACGGTGGAGTGAAAAATGATATAAACCCTTCACAATGAGACGTAAAAAACTTTCAAATTATTCACAAGTAAGTTTTTTCCGTTGCATCCAGGGACCAGTCAAGCACATTTTCATAAGATTTTTAAACTTTTAACTTGTTCACGCATAAAGCTGTGCACGAGCTACTATAATACTCGAATTACAAAACGAGCTACTTATAATACTCGAATTATAAAAATCGGTATTGAAGCAATTTTTTTTCCTGTATTTTTAAGCAGTGTCGCCTAAGTAAATTGGTGAAATTTTTTTTTACGTGTTCAGTACTTCCGGAGGAGTAGGTGTACAAATGTGGAAACAAACAAACAGATAGTATGTTTTGAATTGTGTAGAAGATATACAGACATGCTGGGAATGTGGTGAACGAACTATGACCAACAATTGCAATTACTTTGCATCGAAATAATTTGTACGTCGAATTTATAATGCTCGTGGGATCAAAGAAATTACATGAAGCCTGTGCCGTCGCCAATAGAGCGAGCGAAGAAACATTATGGCTAGTTTATCTTAATACGTATCCTATTACTTACTTTCACACTAAGTTCTCTTCCTCAGTCTGCTTCTAGTAAATTTCGTACCAGCATCTTTAATCATTGGATCAGACGGGATTCTTTTCTACACAGAACTCATTGTACTATTGCTTTTGATGATTAGGAGAATTTAAACTGAGTTGGGAGAACTCGTGTTTTTCTTCAGTAAATAGGATTTATTCAATTGAGACACAAAGGCAAAAAGTCTTAAGATCGAGAACAACACAACTAAAACAATAACAACACCAATTGAGTTTTTTTCGTGTTACTACAATATTGTTGTTCTTGTTAGGCGTTTTAGCATCCATCTGATTATCGAATAAATAATTCAATTTAAAAATGTTATATCATTAACCGTAGGTATTAACGAGACACAGGTTGTTGTTAAAGTTGAATGATTTATTAAAATAACTTTAACAACAAGTCTCGTCAATACCTTTGGTTAAAGATATAACAATTTTGAATTGAATTATTCATTCGATAATCAGATGGATGCTTAAACGTCCAACAACCACAATATTGTAGTAATACGAAAATAACTCTCACGAGAACCTTCTCCTATTAAGTGCCTACAATTTTTGCTATAAAAATAAAAAAGGGTATATTGGTTCGATGCCCAGGTGAGAGTAGAGTTTCCAAAAAAGAACAAAGTAAGTATATTGTAATAACGTTGGAATAACTACAAAAAGGCCATTGAGGTTTTTTTTTTTATGGCTCAGATTTTTAATATTACTTCAGATGTGCATAAATGTTGCAAAAGGGATTAATTTTCTATTTCTTCCCTTGTGAGAAAAGGTTTTGCTACATTCATTCTAACCGATGTGAATGTTGCAAAAGCTATTTCTAGCAGGATGTTCGAATCTACTGAGAAATTATGTCCTTTCAAGATGCGCTCGTTGGGTCGATCTCTAGGTGAGCGCAAAAAAACCTAACAGGACACGGACACTATATAAAGAATATTGTAATCATATTAAAATAAATTTTAAAAGGCGCTGGGTCTTGTTATGCAAAATTTTACATTGTAAAAATTTAAAGTGGGTGATTTGGTCAGATCTCTAAGAAGAGATCAAAACGTTCCCACAAAGAACGAGCATTGCAGCTATATTAAAATAACTCCCATAGGCCCCTGGACCTTGTTAATACCTCCTATATTTTAAGTTATACAAATTTAAAATCAGTTTATTGGTTTACTTTCTAGGTGGTTTTAAAGAGTCGTAACAAGAAAACCGACAACAAAAAAAACAATGTAGTCTCATGAAAATAGCTTTCAAAATGCCCTGATTCTTGTTAATTCCTACTTCTTGGGTAAGAAAATCGCCCAAACAACAAAAGAATATTGTATCGTCACATTAAAATAAATGTTACAAGTACTTGGACCTTCCTAATACCTACATAAAGAGTTGAAAAATTGAAAATTGGTGCATTGGCTCCAACTCACAGTGCTAGCAAAAGTTCCAGTTAGAACAATAACAAGAATTATTGTAGTCGCATTAAAATAACTTTCAAAAGGCTCTAATCCTTGGTAATACTTAGGCATTTAAGTTTAAAAAAATTAAATCGGTACATTGGTTGGAGATTACCTGAATGCAAACGAAAACTATTATGACGACACAACACCAACCACAACAACGTTTTTTATTTCTATTTTATTTCCACATTTCACAAATTCTACCACGAATCCACCATAAGTAGGCTATGACAAAGTCCAAAAACAATCCAGAATAAAAAAGAATTTGTAAAACACTCAAAAATCCACAGCATAACAATTTCAAATATTAAAAAATAGTGTGTATAACATTGCATATCAGAGATGGATGCGAAGTTAGATGGAGAAAATCAACAATGAAGAAATACAGACATCATGTGGAGGCCTGATGCTAATGTTAAAAGAAATGGCTCTGTCGTTATTGGTAAAATTTATAATAAAGTGAAAGTGCTGCGAGGCAAACTGAAGTGCCGAATTTCCTTGGGGTACGTCAATACAAGATGTACAATTCTAAGAGAGAAAAAACGAAAAAACAACTGCCCCGACTGCAACTTCAATCAGGACTTTCCGCTGACTAGGCCGGCTGATCTAACCACTGTGCTACCTGGGCGGATCTTGGTTATAGGCTCCAGCCGAGCTTAGTAGCAATTCAGTCTTTCTCATTGGTGACTTAAAAGTCACACTAGAAATAACCAAGCAACAAATAAAGAATAATTCGCAAAGTAAAGAGTAAAAGAAACAGAACTGCTATTCTGAGAAAGATTATGTGAAGGCAAACCAAGCAGTGCTACATAAAAATACAATGTTTGTATTTTTATGTATCACTGCTTGGTTTGCCTTCACATAATCTGTTACCGTGCTATTTACTCCATCATTCTGAGAAAGAAACAATGACAACAGCCCCGACTGGGGCACGAACCAAGGACTGACAGTAAATAGTGGTTAGAGTGCCCAGCATCGTCAGCAGAAAGTCCTGGGTTCAAGTACCAGTCTCGGCAGTTGTCTTTTCTTTCTTCCTAATAATAGAGTGTCTTGTATTCACACAAGGCAAGGTTTTAATGCAATCTGTTTACTACGTTTATCCTTTATTTTTTTAATTATTCTTTATTTTTTGCTTGCGATATATATATCCCTTGTGGAGACAAGAAGGAAAGATGCTTTCTTTCCTTCTATGTTTGTCTGTGACCTTTAGATGACAACTGAGAAAGACAGAACAACTAATAAGCTTGGCTGTAACCTGTATCCAGGATCACCCCTGCGGAGCAGTTGTTACAGCGGTCAGCCCACTCAGCAAAGAGTCCTGGATATGAATCACAGTTGGGCAGTTGTCTTTTCTCCATTCTCAGAATAGTGGGTCTTGTGTTTTCACAAGGCCAGTCTTTAATGCAAACTGTTTACTTCATTTTCCAGCATTTTATTTCTTTCTCAGATTAGCGTGTCTGCTTCGTTTACCGTTTACTGTGTGAATTATTTTTCATTTGTATTAGACATTTTTAACATCGTTGCTTTCGTTTTCAAAATACCAAAGACAAAATGACACTAAACGCTAACTTACAAATACATGTATGAGTTCTTTTTATTTTGTTGTGGCTATAACGATTACAATGTGCCGTAAGCTTTATTTTAATAAAATTAATTCTTCACAGCTTCTATGCCATGTATTTTCCTGGTGATTCATCTGTTTGCAAAATGTTCTGAGAAAAAAATTATTTTCGTCTACATTTTTGCAATTTACTTACAGCTTAGACTAAGAAACAGGCTTTGGGCCTATTGTAGGCGGAGCGACCAGACCTTCACTTAAAATTTATATTTAGTCATTTATTTTAATTACTGTGCCATATTTGTAAATGCTCCTTAAAAATCTGAGAGAAATGCTCACTCGGCTAAGTTTGGGTTCTTTGCTTTTTGGGGTGGCGTACTGCTGTTATTTGCATGCCTTTGTCTTATTTTAACTTTTTTATTCAAATAGGCCAAAGCTACGCATCACATTTATTTTAATAGGCTTGCGTTTGCTCTATGACTTAGTGTCTGTTTAGTATTTCTTGCTTCTTTCCACACCCGACACTAGAGATGTGAGCCATCGCCACCGAAAAAAAAATAAAACTGCACGTTTGTTACGGTGGTAGGGCTGCTGCCCCTAATAATTCTGACATTGTTTACAACAATAATTACTGCTGCAAAAAATGCCTTCCTTAAATTACAAATGTTAATAATAAAGCATTTAACTGTAAGCCAAACAATCATCAGAGCGATAGTTTTTAACAATACTCAAAAGAGTCAGCAGGTTGGCAATGTTGTCGCTGGTCTACTTGACAACGCCACCAATAAAAATATTGAGGCGCACACCTCTATCACGTACAGCGAAAGCGATATGAAAACCATATTATAATCTACCAGCAACAATTACAATATTGTAAGTCAAAAAATGTTAGCTCTTAGGCCTGCTTTAGCCTTTAGGTCAAATTAAACAATCATCAGAGCGATAGTTTTTAACAATACTCAAAAGATTCAGCAGGTTGGCAACGCTGCCGCTGGTCTAATACTTGACAACGCCACCAACGAAAATATTGAGGCGCACACCTCTATCACATACAGCGACGGAGATCTTAAAATTATTTTATAATCTATCAGTAACGATGACAATATTGTAGGTCAAAACGTATTATATCTTAGGCCTACTTTAGCCTTTAGGTCTAATCTTTAGCTTATAGGCCTAATATTTAGTTGTCATTTTTATTTCGTAAGTACCAATGGTGAGGCGCACACCTCTATCACGCATTGCAACAGATATCTTTATTATATAATTTAAAAGCAGTACTCATCAGAATTGCTGGTTAAAAATGTGTTAGCTTTTAAGCTAATTTTACAGTTTATGTGTATATGTCAGCTTGTAGGCCTAAGTTTTACCTGCAACTTTAATTTCGGAGGTAGGTAACTAACGGAGATTTGGATTGTATGGTAAGCTATTCATTTTTGAACCACGGTGCACCTCCGGGCACACAGTTGCAGTGTTACACGTAACGAGCAAAGTAGCCTATATAGATCGATGGTAGTGGGGAAGTGACGGGAGAGACGCTGTTAATGAAGCCAGCAGCAACTCGTAGCAACTTGACGTTGCTGTGGTAACGTGATTTAGGCGTAATTTTCATTTTTTAGGCCTAAGTTTTTTTAACGGCAGTTTTAGCTTCGTAAGTAGAAGATAGGACTAATGGAGAATTTGGTTCGACGGTAAGCCTATTCATTCATGCAACAATGCAACGTCATTATTTTAAACGAAGCAAACACCTTTTTGTTTTTATGGTTGCTTGTAATCCTTAGGATTTCAATTCGACGATCAAATTTTATTATTTAATTTAGTTACGTCGAATTTAGTTACGTCGTTTAATTTAGTTACTTCCTTATTAGCTATAAGGAAGTAACGATCTTTTAATTTGCCATGTTACTTTAACTAACTTTTGACACTGAATCTAACGTTCAAACCGTGGTCGTCTCTATCTTTTACCGTTGCGAAGTTGAAAAAGGCGATGGTCGGACGGACGGACAAAGTCGTTGCAATAGTCTTCTCAGCCAGTACGGCTGTACAGAAGACTAATAAATTAATAGTACGCACTACTACCTAGTAATTCGTTAAATTTCAGCGTTACTCACACCTGTTATTCAACTACAAAACGTTAATAGTGAGGTAGCTTAGCGTTTTATTAGACACGCCGGATAAAAGCATGATTTTTTTTGCGTGGCTTATAGTTACTGCATGGGCAATAAGGAAATGGTCTGCTCCATTCAATCTGAACATATATTGGGCTGAAGCAGGCCTCAAGAACCAAAATTAAGTAACAAAACTACATACAGGGAAGCACTTTTCCAGACCATTAATACACCAATCAGTATAATAAGCTGAAACTTACTACAGTAGTTCTATACTTCATTTACGATAAAACACATTCTACGAGAAAATGTCGAAAATCCAACATGAAGTGGATATACAGCTCCCTTCCAATAAATAGTCTTTATCACGTAACTCCTAAACCATTTAACTGAAAGGTCTCAAATTTTGCAGGCATATTCTAGAGACCATTTACGTCAATTAATATTTAATGACATTTTGTTGTAGCCCTACCGGAAGTGATGGTAAATGTCACTTCCGGTATTTCTTCACTTAATAAATAACTTTTAAACGGGTTAGTCGGCACGTTCCAAATTTTGCATATGCCTTTCTGACATCTATGATAAATAATAAACAAAAAACGGAACGTTGAATGTTAAGAGTAAGGGTATAAAAGTCAAAACCTACAAGGAACACGGACAAGCTTTGACAGTAAGGGTCTAGGTATAACTTTGTCAGTAAGAGGCTGGTAAGCATTAGACCCTTACTACCCGGTGGTTAGCTTAGTTCTAGTCTATTCGGACGGAACGTGTGTATGAACGGCTGTAGCAGGTTTTCTTTGTTCTTAGAATATCGTTAAGGAACTTTAAGAACATGATTATCTTGTGAAGTTTCGCATTTTGTGTTTTGATGCTGTAGAATTTTTGATTATCTTTCGTACATTATGGTAGAGGATAACCAATAATGCTCTCTGCTGCGAATATGCTGTCATGTTACTAGATCCCCAAAAAAAAATTTCAACCTAAAGCAAAGCACGGAACGAATCCCCACTAACACTGGACTTGCTTAATGATTTATCAAGCCAATTTTGTAAATCCAAGAACTTTCTTTAATGCTACCTTTATCTGCTACCTTTATAATTTCACAGATTTTAAGGTAACTGATGACAACCAATAATCCTCATTACTGTGTATGTTCTGTCATGTTACCAAACCGAAATATAAAACTTTTCAACATAAAGTAAAGCAGGAAACGTACACCATACTACCACTGGATCATCACATGAGTCTTTATGGGAGGATTTACAGTTTATCGTCAAAATGTATTTACTGCTTTCCTATCTTAAGGACGAAAGCTGGCCACCGGGTAGTAAGGGTCTAATGCTTACCAACCTCTTACTGACAAAATATTACACCTAGACCCTGACTGGCAAAGCTTGTCCGTGTTCCTTGTAGGTTTTGACTTTTAGACCCTTACTCTTAACATTTAACGTTCCGTTTTTTGTTTATTAATACCTGTTACTTTTCGAATTGTACCTAAACTATAAAACAGTGCAGCTGACGGTAGGCTACTGCCTGCACCGAGAAGAATGCACTATACACCCACTTTAGAGTTTGAG
>JAHWFP010099415.1:0-10935 GCA_023313725.1 Lithobius niger | reverse complement strand
TCTGGCGAGGGCATGCTCATACACTAACCAACTAGCCTTCCAATCAGACCGACAAAAACAAGATGCAGCTTTTCGCGGTGTCCGGGTTTGTATCGGCCTTAGCGGCTGGGCTTCTAGGATTGATTTGGGGCTACATACAGGACAGGGCCCAACAACAACAACAACTAAGACCTCAACAAACCTATTATCAATAGCCCCATGGATACGTCACATATGTGGCTTTATCCATCCACCGTTTATTGGCTACCACTCTGTAAAGTTTGCTTTGGGTCGTGGTCAGTAAATGATGGTTTTTACGGATTATTTTTCGCGGTTCAGTAATTGTGACAGTTTCGTTTGCGTTGATATTTTTTACCATTCCAGCTAATGACTCAAAGTCTAAAATCTGGCTATTTCTGAAGTTTAAGGTTATGCCTCGTACTTTGACAATTTGTTTAGTACCTTTGTCGCTTTTTACTACGAAGCAGTAATTTTTAGCGCCGTTGCTAACAAAGTGAGTTATCTCAGCATTATTACCGTACACTGATAGATCGTTATTGAGACTACCTAACCTCGGGTCATTGTTGGGAGGCGCATGATGGCCGGTTGTTTTATAGAATGTACTATCTGTGTCAGAATAAAAAATATTACCAGGGGCGTGATCACGTAACAATTGCAACAATCGTAGTCGACCATAAGATGTGATTAGAGCACTTATCACTACAGATACGTTCGCGTTACCTTCCGACAAGTTCAAATCGTTCCTGTAACGAATGATCGCTATCTCGCCGTCGTTTTCAAAGTCAATATTGGATATTACATTTTTGTCGTCCGTGACAAACGCGAAATATTCCGCCGCATTGTTGATAAACTTTGTTGACAACAAATCTTCCCGCTGACTTATTTTTCCTGAAATAGAATTAAGGAATAATTTTGCGGTACTGCGGCCGCCAGGATTAACCTTAATATTGGCTAGGTTTAGCTCGATATGTTGAGTATCACGTACATGCTGCACATAGGCCTGTTTTTGAGAGTCGGTTATACAACCTTCCGGGAAGCCCGAGCACTCTAATTTCATGGCATAGAACGTTTTCACGTATTCCGTAAACAAGCCCCCACCCTCCCCCCTCACAGGGTCGTATTTTACAGTTTGAGGGAAATGATACACACCATACAGTTTCAATATTACGTAGCCGTCTTTGACCGCTTGTTGTAATTCCGGTGATACAAACGTGGCTTCAAACGCGCGTTGCTCGTCCGAGTGATTACACCTGCCGTCCGCTGGCTGTTGGCCGATGCATGCGCAGCACAACGGGAAAAACAATTTATTTTCGTACTTATAAGGTAAAGTAGGAATGTAAAGCCCACGAGGTGGTAGTACTCGGGCTTGTATTAAACCAAAATATCCCGAAATATCGGTACTGCCTTCAAATTCTGTTATTATTGTAGGGTGGCCTACTGGAAATCGTTCCTGAAGCATGACAGAGGGATATAAAGAATTTATATCACCCGCGTAGATTTTTTCGTCTTTTTCGGCCACGTGCAAATGTCTATATGTCTCCACTCGACCCCCTAGATAGGCGGACCGGGGTCTCAACACAGGAGGCACTTTTTTGTAGGCTTTTTCAAACGCTCGCAATTTTTCGTCGCGTTTTATTTGTTCGTGGAATTGGCAAGACCATATTTGCACATATTTAACGCCGACTATTTCCTCTAGCGCCCTGCGTCTAATTATCGCTTTGTCGTGAGCGTCTTGAGCCGTTAACTGACTAAAAGGTAGTCTTTGTTGCCTGTTTGATATACATAAGCACCCGTGCACGTGGCAAGCCATAAATTCGAATACAGTGTGAGTGCTTAAACAATAGCCGTCAACGCTGTATTTATTGCCAATGAATTTTTTTTCACCTAGGTTAGCCGCATGTTGAATAAAAATACCTCTTTTTGCTGCCTCGTAATCTAGCCAGACTAAACCCTCTCTCGAATATTTACGGTCGGGAAAATAGCCGTCCGATGGAATGGCTGCTATGGTATTTGGTTTTAAATAGATAGCTCTAAATATAGTCATGGCCAGGTTACTGATAGACAAACAGTCGTGGAATGGTTCTAACCTGGGACACACGGCTTGTATGAGCTGCCTGAATTTCAGAATGCAGGCCATAAGCACGCTGACATCGTTGCAACAATACTTAACCAGTTCTTGTTTAAAGTCAAAAGTTACATTTTTGGCACGTTGTTCGGCGTGCCAAGCTATCAGTTTGAGGCGCGCATCGACACTCAAGCTATCCGGATCGTACATTTCGAGATTAGGTACTACACCTCTGTACTCATAATTTTCTGGTCGGTTAAACAGGTGAGGATAATACCCCTTACTAATGAGATTTTCATCTAGCCCTAAACTAGCGGGTAGTTTGGATAAGGCCATTGACATAAACTTGAAAGAGTCCACCAACTTTATGCCTTCTATTTTTGCGCTTATTATTTTACCTCCCGCATATATGACGTCGGTAGGTTTGACTCCATTATCTAATGCCCATCTAATTAGGAAGAGAGAATCGTATCCAGAGTTATTATGTGAAATGAGAGAGAGGTTCGAATCCCTGGCATGTGACTCAAACAACCAATGACAAAAATCGTCTAGAGTGCTTTCACCGTTCATAAACACTTTGTGTTTGTCACCACAACGAATACATGTAGGTTTACCAAAACAGTAAGTGCATGCAATATCGATAACCGCCAAATTCACGCTGTGTAAAAAAAACTCCCTGTCCTCGCTGTCAGTTACTCGCTCAACTTGCGTCGTTTCGAGGTCGTAAACAGCTAACCGCACGCAATCGCGTTTTTTGAGGAGTGGTAAAGGTTGAATGTGGCAGCGGTGCTCTAGCCGACACCACTGTTTGCATATTTTACAAAAACGTTGGCAACAGTGATGCGGTGTCCTGCTATTACCCTCAAACGTTAGAAAACAAATCTTGCATTTAAACAGCGATTTACAGACTGTAGAGTCTTTGAAGGGTGGCTGTTTGCTATAATGACGGACTAAACATTCCGTATTTCTGAACAATCTGTTACATGCCAAACATGGCAACCAGCGTTTCAGGAAGCAAACATATTTAGGCGAATGACACGAGGGACATTTATGCTTTTGGCAGGCGTGGCTTTTAGGTCGGGAATACGGCCTCAGACAGGAATGACAGAAAAAACGGGATGAGAAAATAAACCGCGGCTTTAAAATTCCGAAATAGTGATTGGCGTGGCAGAAAAGGTAGATGCGCTTAGAGCTAGAAGGCCCCTCGAAGGTAACCTGGCACTGTGTTCCATTTTTTTGGAATAACACAATTTGGTATTCTGTCAAATAATCCTGAAATTCTTTCAAGTCAACAATAGAACACCCATCTTGGCGAACACAGACGCCGGCGTCGGCGTGCAGCTGTAAAGCGAGCTTTTTTTGCACATTGTTCGATTTACGAATTTGTCTATATAATTTTATGTCCTTATCAGCGAATGCTTTGCAACAAACTATCGCTCTAGCCAAACAAAGTTTATCTAAGCCGTTTTTTGGGAACACGACCGACCTAGCTCCCCCTGTTGATAGTCATGCTATAACATTTGTGCGTGACATTTTCTTTTTCGGGAAAGTGCCGCCTCTGGGTATCTCGATATGAGTTACTTTAATCTCGAGCTTATTGAATACATCTATTTCCCGACCACTTTGGTTAAGTTTCAAAATAAGAGCCAAAATGTTAGCGACGCTGAAAGATTTCCTGGCATGTAAGGGAAGGAACAAGCTATTTTCAAACCCACTCCCCCCAATACACACACCTACATAGTCGGTGGGTCGGAACCCATCCAGGACACGCTCAAATATGTCGGTGAAAAGTTGGTCTATATATTCTATAGGGTCTAAACGGTTTCTAACCAAATACTGGGCGTCAATAGGGGGAATTGTCACCGTGTAGACATTTGTATTAGTGCTAAATTTTTTTATGTATTTCCCCATGCATTTAACGATGCTAAATCTATCATTTTTAAAAGTTTCGGTTCCCCGAGTCTGACAATCATATTCGGGAAGCTTTTCGGGACAGGATGATTTTAATGTCGGGCCTCCCCCAACTTGATTAGAATAAGCTATTGGAAAAAACAGAGAAGTAGTTTAATAAATTGAGCTGCGAAAAAGCGAAGCGTGCATTACGCAATCATGGTCTCTTTGGCTCGGGGAATTGAACTTACATCCCTGACAGGGGAGCCGTGTATCTTCTGTATTTTTGCTGCATTTCGGATGTGCGATTTCTTGTTCACACATGTAACATTTCTGTAGTTCGACAACTTCCGGCTCCTGCGTAGCCTGGGAGGAAGAAGAAGAAGGGAGCGGGTCGTCGGTCTTTTTAACATCACTTTTCTTTTGTGGGCGTCGTTTGCTTTTTTTTTTCTCTGGCTCGCTTCCGTCGACCGCTACGTTACTCTTTCTTTTTTGCTTCGGTTCATTTACGGCCATTGTTGGCAATGTTACCGCAGGTGAAGGTGTCAACTCGCATATTCTCTTCGTCCAGCAAGCGACTGCCTGCGATATATGAGGGAGCATGTATTTCATGCTGAGTATATCAAATTCAGTTAATGCTACGGATTTGTCTGCACTTTTAAGGATCAGCACATTGTCGGCCACGGATTCGATCGACACGTTCCCCGATTTAACTGATATACTCGAGTTAGGTTGACGCCAGTAGAGTTGCGCTATTATCCCTAACCACTCTGTTGGATCTAATACCACGCTGTCATTTTCTCCGTGTTTTCCAATAGCTATTTTCACTACGTTTACCGTCGGAACTATTCGTATGAAATTTAACCCGGTAAGTGGGAAGCAATCGCAATATGGGATGGTTTGGTACGCCATGAGACTGTGAGGGAGAGACAAAAATGAAAAAAAAAGGACATTACTTATTTTTTTTTCACTCCAACCACATTTCGGTTTGGGATGTGGGGGATTCGATCTGAACTGTGGGGGGCTCTATCTCTTTCAGTTTTTTGTCCAAAAGCATAGTGATATCAGTGACGTAGCCTATCAAGCCTGCAAATTGACGATAGTTTAGTACAATGTACTTTTTGCTGTATTTTTCAAGTATGAATTTAGCCTGATAGACTGAGCCAGATTGTGACACTATCACTTTTAGGCCGGCTCCATAGTTCCGGCCGGTCATAATTTGCTGCTGTAAGTTGCGCTCGCTCACGATCTGATTGTAAATGGCGTGATCCTTAACAAATTCCCGCCATTCGGCGACAGTAAACGAGACGCCGCGGCGTCCTGGCAGGATCCCTACTCCTGGGGTTATGAATTCCCGTAAATGTACGTACGCACGTCCCTGAAAATCCGTCACTTGTACGTATATTTCACCCCCTATGAAGTAGGTGTTTTTGGCTTCAATGACTCTATCTACTGAAGCTGATGATGTTGCCATATTTTTTTTTTGTTCACTATGTATATGAAAAGAAATAAAAAAGGACATAGCCTTCCTTTAGGTTTTTTTTTTGCCCTATTCCGCACGTAAAATGAAATAAAGGAACCATTTAGGCCTACCTGTTCCTCTCTGCTTGCACTGCTCGGGTATACTGCTCCGTGGCCTTTCGGATTGTTGAATATCTGTAAACATAAATGTAAAGAAGCCCGTTAGCAACCGGCCAAGTCCTCGCACTCTTTTTTTTTTTTTCAATATTAACGTAATGCCTCATTAAACAATGCTTACCTCTACAATTGCTGAGTCGTTGGTTCCAATGGAGAGATCGGCGGGTTAGTGAATTCTTGGCTGGGGTGATGGTTTTATACTACGCCAAATTGCATTGTTTCAAGTGGAATAGTTGCTCGACAAATCAGCACCGGTTATTTTCCGTAAGGGTGTTACGGTACTCTATTTTGGTCATTTCTCCGATTGGTTAGTCTCATAGTACCGTCGCTCATTGCACGGCTCGAATCATGTGATGACTTTCAACCAATTGCGAGGCGTGTACTACGTCACGATGTGGGCCGCCCATTTCGCTCGAGGCAGTGTTTTTTTTTTGGTGGTTAGCCCGTTATTTTGTCTTTTCGGGTTAAAGGGCTTATACGAAAGGTTTAACGTATAATAAGTCGGTTGTCTAGAGATCTAGGTCGCGAGACGTTAACTACGCGTCATTTTTTGACAGTACTGACAGCTTACATATAGCCCGTCACTTTTTGTTTTGACGAATTGATAGGGGGGAACGATTATTTTCTTTTAGTTGAGGGGTCCCACGCTCTCTTGACAACCGTTAATAGCAGACAAATGTCGTAACTACATTCCTACGCCCATAACAGTATTAACCTCACGACCTCTGGCCTATATACCGTTACGTTAATGGACAGAAACGCGTGACGGATTGGGTCTTTTTACAATAGTCATTCGTTCTTGTCATTTCGTCTAGGCCATTCAGAGGTCTGAAGGCCGTAGGGGGAGACCACCGTGTTCGGGGGCGGGATTGTTCGTATTATAGCCCCGAGCAATTTTAGACTTACCGCTTTTTGACGAGATCCTTACTTCATTCTGTTGTAATAACTGTTCGGAACACACCTCACTAACTATCAACTCTTGGATATTTTTTTTATCCTTCATCGCGTCTCGTGAGTTGCGTGTTTTGTATACTTTTGTATACTTTAACGCGCTTTTTTTTTTATTGAATTTTTTTTTAAATTGGTGTTTCATTAGACAAATACCTCCGACATCCTTCTCGTGCAGGAGATCGGTCTGTGGGCCTGCTATCTTGTGTCCCACTTACTCCCCTGAAAGTGCCGACCCACCGCCTCCTGGGCCGGCCGCCCGTGAACGCGACGAGGTGATTTAGTTTTTCTTTCTTTTTCTCTATTGTAGTTAGTCGCCGATATGCAACGGATCACCGTCTCGCGCGACTTGCCCTGTTTAAATGCTTCAAACGCAATACATCGTGCCCTACGGCAAAATCTAGTTGATGCTGGGGGCACTTCCAGCTGAGCCTTTTCTACTTTTTTTTTTAGCTAGGGATTCAACAGCCCAAAGAACGCGTTCCTAGTTTTTACGTAGTTTCTACTCTGGGCTGAAGGCAACTGGGGGAAAACAATTATCGCGGGCGGGGCGGCGCACGGATGCGGCAGAGATATGGGGCGGGTATCTAGCGTTCAATGGGGAAAACATAGACCCTAGGTGCACGTGGGCCGACCAATAGACCCAACTCTAGGCTGAAGTGTACTAGTCACCTGGAGGAAAACAGTTATCCCGGGCGGGCAACGCCCGGATGCGGCAGGGATATGGGGCGGGTATCTAGCGTTCAATGCGGTAAATGTTGATCCTAGGTGCACGTGGGCCGACCAATAGATCCAACTTTGTGCTGAAGTGTACTAGTCACCTGGAGGAAACAGCTATCCCGGGCGGGCGACGCATAGATGCGGCAGGGATATGGGGCGGGTATCTAACGTTCAAGGGAGGGAAAATGTTGATCCTAGGTGCACATGGACCGACCAATAGACCCTAGATGCACGCGCCTCCCCCCCTAGGATTTAAATGTGGTACCCAAAATACATGGGGCTCTGTTAGGCTGTATCACTATACTAGACACTTTAGTGATCCTAACTACTTAGGTAGTCGCTGTAGCCGCTTGTTTTTCTGAGACCTGCATATAACAAAATTTACCTGAACTTTTTTTAGCGAAATTCGAGAAAATTCTGAATACTTCGGTACATTAGAAATACAATACAATACAGTTTCCCTTTTTTTAGCTAGAGTTATTTGCCCAAGTGCTTATCATGCAATTAAAACTGGCTGGAATCTTTTTATCTGTATGCTTCATAGGTGTGACGCACTCGGCAAAAGGTTTGCCAGATAATTCAGGTAACTACAATTGGAAATTCCTTGGATCTTCTGCCAAAGAAATGAGCAGTGAGCACGCGGCATGACAGGGAAGGCCCTTCTCTTCCCGAAAATGCTAGGTGGCTGGCGTCAAGCTCAATATCTGAGTTACGAGACAGTCGTGGTAATCCTCAGACCACCACGCCAATTTTTTTTACTACGAATGCATCTCATTTTCCAGTTAAGCCGCCGCCACGTGCAAAAAATATTTGTTTTGCCGAAGTGGTAATCTTGTCACCTGCTGTGCTACCTGTCTTCTGTTAGGTACTCAGGTATTTTATTGTGTTAGGTTTGGTTAGTTTGACGTGCACACTTAAAAACAAAAGTACACTCCATACACTACATCAAGCTTACCCTATAATTTTAAAAATAAAATGTAAGCGACGAATAATCAATTTTGCAAGCTCGAGATTGCTGAAAAATAATTTGTTGCTTGCTATCATTTCAATTTTTTATAGCTATAATTTCCGGTCACTATGCGTCCGCTGCCACCCCGCACCCCGGACCGCTGCCCTCCCACTTACACTTATATACCCTTACACTTATACGCTTACTTAATATGCAACGTGCGTCCATAGACTATGTAGGCTTTATGTTTTCATGGTTTAAAAACAGTAATAAACTGACATCGATTTTTTTTGTTTGGTATTCAATGCTACGTAAAACTGCTGATTAGAGAAATCATTCGTGAATTATAGTTGGTTTGTGGTTTGTCAGTGTCATAAATTTCAAATTCTACAAATAAGCATTGTAACCATGGGGCCACATTTGGGATGAGGATAGACCCTTAATTGCCAGTTGCTGGTTAATCTTTCTGCTGTTAGTCCACAGCTGACGATGGTGGTTTTACCGGTGTGACGTGACTTCCGGTTTGTGGGTGGATCAATATCGCACTTTAACTATACTAACGTAACATCATTTAAAATGGCATCATCGCATGGGCTGGCCATCTTGTTTCACGTATGGCATGTACAGTCACATGACATCTTTCAAAATAGAGGCATAGTGCATTCTGATACCTAATACAGTCGTGTCCACTATTCAAGTTTATACCAAAAAACCTTCATATTACTGGTAGGTATTCTATTATAAGTTTAACATATATGTTCATCCTACAACAAACAGTTCTCCAACAGAAGAGGCACAAACTAAAACCACCGGTCATCAGCCGTTCATTACTTTATATTCATTTCTTTTTCAGATAATAACAAGCTCATCAGTACATATGACGGACGTGCAGAAATAATTATTCCTGATGTGACCCCCAGTCATTGCCGATTTGTACTATTGGTATGTTGCAAAAAATCGTTTCGCTGCATGGACGTCAAGTGTTTAACAAAGCATAAATTTGTCTTACTTCTATTAACTCTTCACAACTATCCCTATGACCATTATATCGGCTTTAAATGCCATTACCCAGGGTATAAGACGTAAAATGAAGTGCTGCTTGCTTAAAATACAGGGATTCGTCGAGGTTTGAATTTTATACCATTGTACAATGAGTTTTCAGCTGTCTGTGATGTCAGAGTAAAGTGATATTAAACAAAAACCCCATAAGGTCAAAGGAACCCATCAAGTTTTCACTATAGAAAGTATCGATATCAGAGCAAAAATGGCAGCCACCAAGTTTATGGTCCGATCACTCAAGCTAATCACTCAAGCTTAAGTGATAGTCACCGAGGTGTTAGTTAAGATTGAGTGGTCAGGGTTGGGACGGAAAAGTTGGTAGTAGCCATTTTGGCTCTGATATCACTACTTTCTATGGCAAAAACATGATGGGTTCCTTTACCCTTACAGAGTTTTTGTTTGCCTTAGAGAAAGTACAGGATGTGAGCTCCTAATGAAAATATAATTGTAAATAGTTTCCTGAACAGTCTAAAGAAAATTTAAACTTTAGTATCAATAATGGTCGTGCTTAATTATATTTCCAATAAAGTGACCGTTGTGTTATATTTGATTGTAAACTAGAAACAAGTGAGCACGATAAGCTAGTTTAGCATAGTTTATTTTTCTTCTTGTTTTTACTTTTAGGGAGCACGAACCCGAACTGGGCTGTCTGCCCCACGACGATGGGAGGGACAAAGTGGCTGGAACAATCCAAGATCTTTCGTGAAGTTACAGCAATAATATCAAATAAACTAGCTGGACCCGTGCATGCTGCATGATGATTGAATTTCCCGAATTTAGCTTCTCCCGGTGTTTTGTCGTCCTAGGAAAGTAACTGGCGGTGTCAATTTCTCCCCCCCCCCCCTCCCGTATACCTCTACCCGCTTCCGTGCCCCCCAACACTCCTGAAACCGAACTGCACCCTCTGTAGAATCTCCCAGTGTGGGGGTCTGTATCTCCCCGGCACCTTAGGTGTTTGTAATTTAGGTGCTTAAGACATTCCCCGGAATTAAAGACATTCCCCCCGGAATGTAACAGTCTGCCTCCTACCTTTCTTTCTCGTTTTCTTGCCCATGTCATCCTTCCCTGGGCGGAAATCAGGACATTCCCACGGATGTTTTGGTGTAGCCCCGGAGGAGTCACAATGAAGTTTGATTGAAGTCTAAAAAAAATAACAATCTCTGAGAAACCCAGCATTCAGTAAGCAAATAAGTGCGCTCATCAGCGAAAGTCAAAACGTCGACAATGGCACACTCCGCAACAAAATGAGGTACATTGTGTCGTTATAATTTGTTGCAATTATAATTGTCGTTCATTTACCGAGTATGAACGGGCAGATAACCAGGAGTGGTTAACGCTCGTTAAACCCTTTGAAACCCTTTGAATCATTCTTGTATTACTCAATAAATAGGCATTATTAACTCAATAAATTCAATTAATTAATCATTCTTATACGTCGCTATTGTTGAAATTAAGCGCCTTTTCCCGCCTGGAGTTTTCCAGCTAATTGTCCCTCTCTCCACCGATCGTGCCGATGACAGATTTCGGTTAACACTCGTTAAAACAACAAAACAAAACAAAACCACCTTTTTAGTATAGGTTCCAGTGTCATTACTGCTCCCTTAAAACAGAAAAGTAAACTAAACCGTTTCAGGTTAAACCATACTGGTATTTTTCATGGTATATA
>JAHWFP010099405.1:0-13889 GCA_023313725.1 Lithobius niger | reverse complement strand
TAAAGCGGTTTGCTCGCGAAAGTGACCAGACAAACTGTCATGCCTCCGTCTCTGGTTGGGAAGGATTGTGGCTACTTGGAGGAACAGCATGTCGTTGTCGGTTTGGATATTGAGTGCGTGGTTATGGTGGGTTGAAGGGGCACCAAATGTAACTAGGGGTTGTACCCAGGATTATATTGTAAATAGTTTCTAAGTTGTTGTAAGTTAGGTTAAGAATGAGCGTTTGGATTATGAGGCCTGTAACTCAACGAAATAAAGTAAAGTAAGTTTGGGCCATTCATTGTTGTATTACTGAAAACCAGAATCAAAATGCCGTAACTCAGCCCTTAAAATAGTTTTGAGGTTGATTGGTAACTCTGCATTCACGCATCCCCTCACCCTTAAAGGGCAATTACATCCATTTTGACATGCATGTTTTACTTTTGGACCACTTAAACAATAACTCAACACAAGAATTGCGGTAAGAATACGTTACGTACGTCCGATGCAACAATATAATTACTGCATCACCAAAACACAAGATGGGGGCCGCCATTGTTTTGCTGGAACGCGCAAAAATTAATGCCGACAGATGGTAGCCATCGATTTCGACTCGCAGCCGAATGAGATAGCTCTACTGGGTGTGAGAGCTCAAGCGTCCGACGGCCTTAGCTGGCCACTACAACTGTCGGCCAGCTAAGGCCGACGATCGCTTGAGCTTTCACACCCAATAGAGCTATCTCATTCGGCTGCGAGTCAAAATCGATGGCTACCATCTGTTGGCATTAATTTCTACGCGTTCTAGCAAAACAATGGCGGTCTCCGTATCGTGTTTTGGTGATGCAGTAATTATTGTTGTATCGGACGTGCGTAACGTATTCTTACCGCAATTCTTGTGTTTAGTTATTGTTTAAGTGGCACGTTTCAACTACAGCTATCTGTAAAATTCTGGCTTTAGTCACCGGATGGAAGGATTTATTTTCGTGAAACAGGAACGGGCGTTAGTAGTGCCCAGTAATTAGGCAAAATCAACGTTATACACGTTGTTTTTTCAACAAAAGAAAACGTTAAGCTGTCTCACTAAAACAGCGACTTTAATGTTGTCAGGCGACCAACATTTCCCGATCAACGCAATCTCAGCCTTTTCTGTAGCATGGTTATTTTAAACTATAATTTACCCTCAGATGCCGAAAAACAGCCAAACTACCTTAGCTGTAAAGACACGAGTGTCTATAGTGATAGCCATGGTCGTACATACATTTTATCTGTATGTTTATCGTTGATCTTGTCGGGCGACACACTAGCATGTGCCTTAATATTTACAGCTTGTCGCTATTACCACTATTAAAAACACATACAGAGTAGTCATCAAGTGCTGGTGAAACAACGAAATCACGACATTTCGGTTCCAAGGTCGGAACCGTTTTCAGGTGAATGGTTTAAAACATGTCAAACAACTTCAAAATATCAAACAACTTAAAGATAAAAATAAACAATGGAGGTATACCTGACAATAATAAAATTGCTTTTCTTGATATTAAAATCTTTACGAATAGCCACAATAGAGTTGAAACTGTCCATTTTCGTAAACCAACCCAAACAACCAGGACTAATAACTTTCAATCATACACGGACCCAATTAATCTAGTAGCTGGGCTAAAAAACGAGCTGCGCCGAATTTATGCCCATTCCACCAATAAGCTTGTTTTGCTTGAAGAATTCAAATACATCTTCCATAAGTACCTTAGCAATGGGTTTCCGTTACCCACTATCAGTAAATATAATAACTTTAATTGGCTCTCCACCTCTCGGAAACAACAACATAAAACCGGATTTCTTGTTGCACCTTACATAAGAGGAGTTACTGAACCACTTCGCAAGAAGTTATACACTGATAATGTGCGCCTTGTTAGTAAAAGTAGCCGCGCTCTTCACAGCCAACTTCAACCTCCCCCCCCCCTCCCCTCCCAATACCAGTACTACAATATTTCTGCCAGATTTACAAAAGTCACCATTTATAGCATACCATGTGCCCATTCTGGATGCACAGCCACCTATGTAGGCCAAAGTAAACAGGAAATATGTAAACGACTTAGTTCCCACACATCAAACTTTAAATTAAGGAAACAAGAAAACTCACTGGTTCAACACTTTCAAAAAACAGGACATGAACCCGAAATTTCGCAGACAAAAATTTTATTTCAAATTCCTCACACCAAAACACGCGAAAATTTGGAAACACTTTGTATTCATTTAACCAAACCACCTGTTCATAATCACTTAATACCTACAGCCAATCACCTACAAGACTACATTAAGTTACGCAATGACGCTGGCATCAACACATTTCCACCAATCAAAATTCAGGGACCCACTATTTAAAACATAGCCGAACTCTCTCTCTCTCATTCGACCAGCAGACTTGGGTGAGTTAGGTTTAACTGTTGGCACATTCTTTTGAATTGTGTTGACTTTTATTTTATTCGGTTTTAGTGTTTAGCATGGAACCTTGCATCCTTATGACTTGTAAGTTTTATTTCCATGGCCCTGCTCTGCTGTTATTTTTATTTTTATCTTTAAGTTGTTTGATATTTTTAAGTTGGTTTGACATGTTTTAAACCATTCACCTGAAAACGGTTCCGACCTTGGGAACCGAAACGTCGTGATTTCGTTGTTTCACCAGCACTTAATGGCTACTCTGTATGTGTTTTTAATAACTAAAGTGCTTTTTAACTTTCTGCTGTTTATTACCACTATTACAAATTTGCTTAAAATTACAGCACAAGGATCGAGCAATTTGTTCGCAGTTCTTTTTTACCGTTATTTATTTTTATTTATTTATTTAATAACATAAGTCGACAGTACCCAAACGAATGTTGTCGAAACATAATATTCTGTAAATATAAAAAGTTCAGCAAAAGAAAACATCAGTAATCTTCGGTTGTATTGCAGGTACAACTTAATGGTTAGCGATGTAAACACGTGATTCAGAGAGGCGTCAGGAGTTAAGGATGGAACAAGCCCAGCGCTGCCTTATATACTTTATTACAGACCTATGGCTCCATGTAGGGTGGGCCACAGCTAGAATCAAGAGAGCCCCTAACGGCCAGTAAGGAGAACTATGGAGGTGTGCTTCCATAAAGGAGAGCACACCACTAAATGGCAGACACACCTGCAGTATATTGCACAATATGCACCTTATTTAGATCAATATTCGACTTAGAAATACGCCAACACTTTTACGATTAAAAGAAGTGGAAACAAATTATCAGTTCTCCATACCGTAATTTTACGGAAATTTTCAATAGTGTACTGCCCTAAAGTGGGATTGGAGTGGTCGAAAACTTTTATCGCATATGAGAAGTTATAGAGCAGTGACACGACGTAGTATTATTGTATATAACTCTATGCTGGAGCCTTGATGGGTTAGCTGCAAGGGGCACTGCAGAGAGAAACAGAAGGGCGTCATACTGAAGCCGATGCTGTGAAGAGTGATTTCTTAGACTTAAAACGCGCGATTTTTGTTGTTGGAGAAAACAACGTTATTTTAAGCCTAAGAAATCCGCTCTTCCGTTGTTTTTCCCTCCATTTTTATGTAGTGCACCTTGTAGTTATGCCCTCCAAAACTCATACTGGTGCCAATATGGCGGCAATATGGCGACTGCTCTATTGTTTATTTGTAATTGCTTACGTTACGAATGTTCGTTTATTATTATTATTAGTACCAATAATTTAAAGGGTTGGGGAAGAGGATTTATGACTGAGACCCCTTCTGTCGTCTAAGTTTATAGAGGGCGCCCGAGTTTTATGTGGGAATTTCTGCTCATTTTTCAGCTTAAAATTAAACTAAACGAAACTAGCTTGTATTTAATTATTATTTACTTTAGCTTAGTTGTAATTTAATTTACTTTAGATTTGGGCTGAAAATTGGCAAAAATTACCAGATGGAATGCGTCGCGCCCTCTGAAAACTCGGACTGAACTAATAGGAATTAATTTAACGCGTTTCAATAGGAAGTTACAAATTCTTCTCCCCTACCCTATAAATTCTTGTTATTATCTATCTCCATCATTAAAAATGTATGGTGTGCGTGAGTGTGTGCGTGTACTTCTACTCCTCTCGAACCAGCTCTCGAACCACCGTACAATGATGGGATTAGGGCCAAATAAAAGATAATAAAATTGCGCTTTCGTTGGGCCTATTTTTACCGCTGTAACTTGATTTTATTTACCTAAAATATGCGAAAAAAACTTGCAACGTCCAAGTTTTGTTGACCCTCAAGAAATTTGTTGACGTCATAGTTGTTCATGCAAAGTTGACCCTCAAGACCATTCAAGACGTCATAGTTGTTCATACAAAGTCTATTACGCCTGAACAAACTTTCCCTAAAAAAAAACTATGACGTCATGAGCAGTCATGAAATGCATGCATGCTGAGGAATGTTATGGACGAACTGTGAGCTATAATTGTAATCAGTTTGCGTCAAAATAGTGAGTACGTTAATTTGTGATACTCTTGGAATCAAAGAAATTACAGGAAGCATGGATCGACGCCAGTGGAGTGAGCGAAGAGAAAGATATGGCTGGTTATTTCTTTTATCTGCAGAATTAACAGCAGCGGATTCCTTCCCCCTTTTTCCCCTACCCCGGAATTAGCGTCGACTTTACGAGAAGTGGTTTGCAAAATGTCACGATCGCTGGAGCTTAACAAAATGCGAAATTGATTTTTTTTTTTTTTTGGTGTACTGAGAACTTCGCAATTCCAGCACACTTAAACGCGATCGGCCCGTAACTTTGATAGGAACGAGCGGGGCAATTTTTATTTTGGGAATGGTGGGGGGAGGGTGTTGGAGCTGGTTAGGAGATGGGAGTGGGAGGGGGATCTCCAACGCTTGACCTTTCGGGCTTTAATGCCGCGAATTGACGAGTGTGATCATTGTCCCAGGACGAATTTACTTTTACAACGGCCATAAATTAACTGGGATCGACAATTTAATTAGGGGGGATTTGGACCGATTTGCGAACGACGGAAGCTGACAGACAGCGTCGGCCATGTCACTTCCCCACTTGGTTGAGAGGAAGAGCGACGCTTATACCGTTTCGCTAGTGAATGTGTTCCCTCCTTCTTGGCCTTAGGTCACCTTTACTGTTGCATATGAATTCTCATCCATATAAAAAATATTGTTATACTTGGAACTCCACAGGTATTTTGTTTACAGAAAAAGGGCCTCGTGTAGAATTGTCTCCTAGTGTTGCTGATAGGCCTTTTTGTGTGTTTTGAAATGTGCTTTCGATGAAGAAGAAATGAATTTTATTCGAATAGCAAATTGGCATCCAATACAGCAGGCATCGTGCCCCCCCCCCCCCCCTCCCAAGGTTAAGAAAACGTCCATTTAATCTACCCGAGCATATTCATATACAGGAATAGCTGAAGTGTGTTGAATGACCGGTTTGCAACACTGGTTAGGTCTGGTAGCCATGTGTATGTTCGACAGAATTAAGTTTCTTAAAATTTTTGTACACACTGGCTAATAAACGCTGATTTTCGTTCCATCCTGTGACAAAAAATCGTCCACCCCACCGCTAGCTCTTGTGAGGTGAGGTAACATACGGCGTTTTGTATTGTTTACCTTATTCAATAAACCAATTCTTTCTCATTCTCTCTCTCTCTCTCTCTTTAATACTCCCTCTCCCCCCTTTCTATACGATCACCTCTACTATATTCTTCCATGTTCATATTCACGAAAATATCAGCCATCAATTGTCTCAAATGTCTCCCCCTCCCACGGCTAATGATCTCCCCCCCCCCCGTCCCTTTCCTAATGATAAATTCTATTATATTCTTCCCCACTGCTTCCTTCTTACCAGACGCGCGTTGCCATTAGATTCTTACTCAACTCTTAAAGCAACATCCGGCATGCCTTATAACAGCCACGCGCAGTCATGTTTCCGCGTGCTTCCGTCGCGAGATTCGGCGTAGTAATACTACAACGTCACTTCCGCCCTCGTCTTCACGTGATCACGTGAACGACGTCTGGCCTATAGCAGACGAATTGCGGCTCATGTGAAAGCATTGACGCAAAAACTGTGTCGTCACAACCGGAAACAATGAAACATCATGTTGTTGTAGCCGCGCAAAGAATCATATACGTGCGGGACGCAGTAATAAAATAACCAATATTCAACAGAAAATCTCCTAGACGCCACATTTCAAAACGGATTTTTAGCTAGGGATTGACTAACGGTAAGTAAATAAAACTTTGGCGCCCTACTTGATGTGGAGGATCGGGAAAAATGGCACTGGGAGGAATGGCCTTTTAATTTTTGTCTGCGTAAAAGTAGTAGTAGTCTTGATTTATGCGATCTTATTATGCAGATGTAGATAAACAAAACAAGTACAAGAGTGAAAAATCGTACACTCAAACTTAGTAAAGATTCGGTAAACTTATATTAGACTCTGGGAACTCAAGAGAATGACTTGATGTTATCATCGAGTGTTTACGTCGTAACCTCGCTCGCCTGCCTGAGATGCATGCAAGGTGCACGCTTGGCCATTGCTAAAACAGCTAGGCCTTTGTGTAAAAGGAAATTTCGTCCAATGGGCATCGTCGCACACGTTCAATACGATTATAACCATAAAAAAAAAATGGCAAACTAGAATACGCCTCCTCCACCCCCCCCTCCCTCCAATCCTAATGTCCACTTCTCAATTTAGCCTGTAATACATTATAATCAGCAGCTGGGCAGTAATGACGAATTTTTCTTTAATTTACCAAGACTTCTAATACCGCTTCCACACTGGACCGCGTTTGGTTTTTGGTCCTCGACTTGTACCCTCAGGAAAGGCCCGACATCCTTCCTGCCATATCCCTTTCTTCCACTGAACTTTGACATCGCGTCCAAGGTCCATACTTTAGCCAATCCTTCTCTCGCTACAAAATTTTCGTTGCTATCGTTGTTCGTTTCTTCCCTCTCCGTCTCCCGTCCCCTCCTCCTGCTTTCCTTTTATCTTGCTATAGCTTATCAGCGCTCCAAGAGTCAAAACGTTTTCCTAAGGCGGGCCCGCACTCTGACCCTTCCATATACTGAAACACGGGAACGGGGTCGGGGTCGAAGTCGGCGTCTCAAGTCCCGACTTCGAGCAGGACTTGAAAGTCGGGGTCGGGCCCGGATCAGAATCGGAGTCCAGTGTGAAAAGGCCAGGCTCAGGTCCGGGGTGGGCCCGGACCTTTTCCCAGTGTGGAAGGGTATAACAGGACGTCTATCCGTTTTCCAGCAAACCCCAAGCATTCCTTAACCAACACTTTCTTAACAATATGGAGTTGTTTATTTGCACGCATGTCTACATTAACACGTCTTATTATTGACATGTCGAAAGAATTGGGCCGCGAAAAATTGGGTGATAGAAGCCGTTTTTTTCTCCCGATGTCTGTACATCACTTGCCGGGATGGATAGGCCTAACGCACCTTGCACGAGACGCATAGCAAAACCTCACGACACTCCGGTAGCAGCTACAATACACACTTGCTGGTTTGTGTGTTAGTTCTAAACTCTCCATATTCACTCACCCTATAGATTCGAAATAATTTACGACGTTTTAAACTATATCTTCCGAGCTTGACTGTGTTGAGTTTTGCCGCGCTTCCCTAACGAAGTTGATTTCGCCGCCATGTCTGGACTGGTTCATGATTGAACTCGCGTGTCAGCAAGGTGCACCTAGCCCACAAGCAAAAACAGGCGATATTGGACGCGCGCCGGGTCCTTCTTTCAGAGGCCCAACATGAGGTGATCGGCATTCAAACCAGTGAAGTGTCTGCAGTCTGAACCACCTCTGAGCCACCCCTTCAGGGACTCTTAGCGCCGATTGGTGACGCAGCCAATCAATGCACACGTGCGTTTTATTAACGCGCGTTGACGCTGCGGATCCGCTTCGGTGACGTAATGTGCGCGTTCGGTTCCCTAACCTCGTGTACAAAAAATTATAGTTTGAAACCAATGAGACGATAATGCTTTTTTCACCTACCTCGTGAACAAAAAATATATTTTAAAACCAATGCGACGAATTTTGGTACATTAATGTACTAATTTAAAACGTACCAGGGGAAAATATTATACATCCTTTGCAGATTAACTAAAAAATTCGGATAAGTTCTATAATTACTTTCCAATGAGTCTTCAATCATTTCACATTTCAGGATAATTCTTTACTCCCCCAATAAACAATTCCGTGTCTATTTCTTCGAAATTGGACGCCATTTTCGGTAACGCTTTTGCGGTAAACGGCGTACGTGTGCACCGCTCAAGTCACACAAGGTACTGAAAGACGCAATTGCGTTTTTTTAACGCTGCGGTACCGCTGCGTTGACCGGGGGGCGGGGGGGTGGGAATTGCGGTGCAAAACAACCGCACGAGCGGCGGGCGGTAACGCAACGTCGGCGCTGGTACGTGTGCAGTGCCCAACAGATGTCACTCAAACCAAACTGCAAATGCGATACCGCAGCGTCGACCGCAAATGCGGTTCCCGACGTGTGCACCGGCGCTTATGCAACCTTTACAGCGATTTCGAAAAGTCTTTTTTATAAAAACTTCCTGAAGGGATGACTGAGACGGTGGGAGCTTCTGATTTGTGATCCAGAGTCTGTTGTTGGTTCGAATCCTGGCCACGACACACAGTGAAATACAAGGTCCACAATAAAAGCTTTCCAAATCTTAGGTGTATTATTTTTGCTCTTGTGCGGGCGTGTTTCCTTTAACCCCGTGTAATTTACAGCGGTTTTGTGCATGTTCAATCTAATTCCAGTAGAGAACAGACACACAACTTGACTCAAATTTAACGGATAAAATTTCATTCCGGAATTAAAAATAACCAAGTCATCAACACACACACATATATACAAACGAGGATTATACAATTTTGACAATTTTATGAACAAGAGAGGTGAATGGGTTAGGTTAGGTTAAGGGCGCGTTTACGCAACTACTCGCCTTTGCATTCTCGCAGCGAGAATTTAATCACGATGGCAAAGGTATCGTTGCCATGGTAACAACGCTGCCTGGATTAGCTAAAGCCGACTCGTTTGAGTAAATGATTGCAGTCTTACAAGCCCTGCCAATGAGATAAAGAATTCCTCCTTACGAAACAATTTTCAGTGTCGCATCTGAACTCACGTTATTGACTGTTTTCGTTGCGAGGTGGAAGAGCTGAATCCGCCGCCATGTTGGAATTCCAGGTGATTTCTAGCTTCTAGCTGCGAAAATGACAATGCGAGTCGTTGCTAAACGCACCCTAATATTAACCAACTAAATTGGCGCATTGTCCTCCACCTTAATTTCTTTGCTTTTGTTTGCATTTCTGATTTATGAATTTACAAGGAAAGGCCTACACAGTGGAAGGCCAGTGTAGGACTAGAAATATGTCAACTACGACAAAGTAGTAGCACGTACTTATGACAATACGCGATAACAGGTTTATTCTTTTTTTTTATGGTTTGCTACGTTGTCTTCAGTCTATTCTTACACCCACGATGGCCGCCGTCATACGGGTTCCGTTTTACTGGGCTGACGGTTACGTGGGCAACTGTAGGCAGTGGCTTATTACCCAAGAGGCAGTCGAAGCAGTTGCCTCGGGACCCCACGGAAGGCTGGGGCCCAAACGGGGCCCCCCAACAATGCACTTCTCATTATGCAAAATATTTTTTTTTTTAATACTTTTCACTATGACGACTGCTCCACTAATGCATTGCGGCAATTTTAATATTAAGAAAGGGTTTATTTTTCTTTTACACTCAGTGCAGTTTATTGTTCCTCCTGGCATCGTAGAAAGCTGCACATTATTTCATCTATCTATAACTTCTCGTTTGTGGCATTCACAAAGTCTTGCCTGGGGCAAATGGCCCTGCCACGTGGGCCTCATATTGGGGTGAAGGGGCACCATATCAGAGTAACTTAGCCCCATACCTCGTATCAGAGTGAGAGGCCCAGTATCAGGGTGAGGAGAACTCACGTTATGATGTCGGACCCTGTACCAGGGTAAGGGGTGAGAGGCTCCAATATCAAGGTGAAGGCACCTCATATTTGGATGAGGGGCCCCTACATCAGGGCCCCTACATGAGGCGAGAGGGTAAGGGGGCTACACATCAGGTGAGGGGCCCCATGTTATGATGAGTGCTCCCCCGTATTTAGGCGAGGGGCCCACGTCAGTGTGAGGGGGCCATCTTGAAAGGGCTGCCTCGAGGCCCCAACACGAGTTAATAAGGCCCTGACTGTAGGCCTATATCTGCTAATGTTGTGTTACGACACCCTGTATGCAAAATACAGTTTTAAGTAGTTACTAATTGTGTTTTTTTCTTTTTTTTTTTTAGGTAAGCACTTCTTATCTCCTATCCAAAGACATTGCCGAAGGTACGTAAAATAATTTTTCGACGACTAAAAACAAACAGCCAAAATGCACCGAATTTGGTGGTTTTAAACGAGTTGTAGCTGGTTCCAAATCTCGACTCCCGTTATCCCAAGCGTTTTCGATGTGTTTAATTGTACATTTTAACTACAGTAGAGTATGTGCTTATGGTGTGTGTTTGGGGTCACCACGTGATCGTTTACAGCATCCTAAATAAAACTGTAAAAGCATCAATTAGTATAAAATAATAATCATGGTGTTATCCTCTCAATTATACACCCTAATTCTATGACAAAAATCTTATCAATGTTACCATTTTTTTTACCAAAAGGTTTTTTTAAACCTATAAACCCTACTTCATTTATGAAACAGAAGTAAAAAGAAATGAAGCCTCGCAAACAAATTTTAACATAAATTACGGCGTTGAAATCCGTTCTGTCGTTACAAAATAGGCGTAACCTATCGAGCAGTGCCGTAACTATACTATCCGCCAGGAAAGAAGACTTTCCTTATATGGTCATTTTATGACTACTAATCTTTCATGGAAAAAAGTGCGCCTTGCCTCTATACTCTATAACTGCGTCGTCGTGGCAACGCTATTAGACCAACAACAATGGCGTCGCTTTCCGATCAACTTCGTGTCAACAAGAAAGAGTAAACTCTCCACAGTCAAGCTAGGGGTGTTATTTGGAACGTTTTTCAGTATTTCACGAGTCACGGAGAATCTATTTCTATTTGTATTACTAAGAATTACTTGCATGTCAAATTTCAAGCTTTTTGCTCGATGTGCATGATTAGCCCAAATTATGGCCCTAGCAGCTTTAGTATATGAGCACACGTTGGCTGCTTAGTCATGGCGGATATCTGCAAGGTAAACGACGCAGCCGGCATGCACAATGCATAACAATGCATACCCCTGTTTTGAAACGCGTTGGACTTCTTTTTTGGCGGAGACTATAGCCTTTTCCAAGGAGAGGTGGAAGGTAGGAAATTGTGGTCCCCTTCCAAATGACCAAAGCAATTCTGGGATCAAAGTTACCCCCATCCCGACCAAAGGGTTTTGGGGTCATCGTGATTTCGGCCTTTCTGTGCTCTCATCGTCATGAATGTTGGGGCCCCTGCATCCTGGACCAGGGTGCCTTGCACTCTTTGCATCACCACTAATTTTTGGCACTGCTGTCGAGGTTACAAAAACAGTGCACTAGAGAAAGTACATGTCTCGTTCACGAATTACATCCAAAAAAAGTCACGAAAACTCGTACGGTTGATGTGTCGGTTGAATTTCTCTATTAATGGTTGAATAATTAAATGACTATAATAAAAAGATAAGCCAAAAGGTGTACTAGCAAACAGTAAAAAACAACGTTTCGGAATACTTTCATTCCATTGTCAAGCAGAAATTTTCTTAGCAAAGGCTAAAATTCAACATAATTATATGCACTTGAATGGTTTCCCATCCTAGACAAAGAAACCGGCAGAATAGCATGGGAAACCTTTCAAGTGCATGTAATTATGTTGAATTTTAGCCTTTGCTGAGACAATTTCTGCTTGACAATGGAATGAAAGTATTCCGAAACGTCGCTTTTTAGTGTATGCTTGTGCACCTTTTGGCTTATCTTTTTATTAACTATTTTCGGTGCTCGCACCTCAATCTTAAGCGCACGTGCTTTTAGGCGTCGTTTTATGAGTCATTTCAATTAGTTTTACATTCAATTCTGATTAATTCGCATAATCTTGAACCACTTACCTAATTTTTTTTTATACGTCTGAAATCCACAAATAGGATGTAGAGTTCATCAATGTAGTAATGTGAAGTGCCACAATGGATTCAAACGTTATCGCATATTCAGACAGACAGACACCAGTCCTGGATGAGAAGCTCCTTAGCTCTTTGTCGAACACCGCGTCATTAAAAGGATATGACGTTTCACTCAGTTTCCCGGGGCTCAGTGGAGTTATCAGCTCGATTCGTTCGAGGTATCATCTAGGACGATATGCGGTAAACTGCGTTTACCGGAGAAGCTGATTCACGACTTAAAACGTAGCCATCTGTGATACGTCCGCTTTGAGATTATGGGATGGCAGCCGGCACAAAGACTGAACACGGTGAGCAAACTCAGTCGCAGTGAATAATGTTGGAGAAACTCTTAAGAAACTATTTGCAAAATGTAGCCTATCAACTAAGTTTCCGACTGTTCGATTTATAAATTGATGTTTGCTTCGCTTTTAAGATATACAGCGCTTTCACATTTGTGGCAATCCGCCTGTCATACTTGTGATGTCTTCGTCGCACTCCTCAGGAGTGATGACGAATTATAGGATGTGTAGCTCACGAATCTCATCCAGACGAGAGCAGAGGCGAGAACAGTACGGGCACCACAGGCGCCGCCATGTTTTTTTCTGTTTTTAAATTTGTTGTTTTGCTCTTTATACGGCGTTACAATAATTTTGTAAATAAAATAAATAAATAAATAGATTGCAGGATTGGTCTGTAGCGAATCTCAGTCAGTAAAGAACCAGAAGTTAGCTAGCGTCATATTGGCGTTTCCGTCGTCGGCCAAGCGCCGGAAGGAGTGCATATTACAAACAGTTGCGACCCCTTGTATCGTCCACTATACTTTAGAGATGAGATGCAACAATGTCGAGACGAGCAACGTCATGCCTTTGTTGCAGCTCATCACGAGATTGCCGCGTAGTGCCCCAAGTCCACAAAACAAAACTTGTTGAGGAATTCCGCCAAGCTTTTCGGCCATTTCGAGTCGTAATGTCAAACGCCAAGCTATTTCGCCAATGGCCCAAAGCCTATTTCCTAATTTAGTCCAGGTCACACAGAACTGGATTTTCATTATTATTGTTTTGATAGGCGAATGCAAAGCGACAGAATAAAATAATTGTTTCATGGGTTAACATGGGTTTTTCTGTCTTCGCACTGATTTTAAGTGTTTTTTTTAATATATGCATTTTTAGGCAGCATTACATCCTGCTTTCTATGCTTTCTTTATTCTGTTTAGATTTCGTTAGGTTATTAATTTGTGCCTCTGCCAGGTTTCTGCCTGAAGCGTCAGGAGATACAGCAGCGTCAAATGACGTCATATTGGCTACGAGACACCATTTGGAGGCAATAGCTACAAGGTGCACTAGATCAAAATGTAACGGGAAAAAACGGCACTTCTAGTCAAGACAGTGCTGTGAGAGCGGGTTTTCTTAGGCTTAAAAGAACGTTGTTTTCTCCAACAACAAACATCGCGCGTTATAGGCTTAAGAAATCCAGTCTAATACCATTGGCTTCAATAAGACGATCTTCTTTTCTCCCTCCAGTGCTTCTTGCAGCTAACCCAGTAACGATGGCTCCACCATAGAGTTATACACAATAATACTACGTCGTGTCACTGCCCTATACAATCACGGTGCTACGTTTGATTGGCTGAAGGACACATCCACGCATTCCTCAGCTAGAATAATTTTATTATTATATTATATTATATTATATTATATTATATTATATTATATTATA
>JAHWFP010099404.1:18922-30487 GCA_023313725.1 Lithobius niger | reverse complement strand
ACATTTGTTTTCCTTCGTGGCTGCTGCGTTTGGCACGTTTGCTCTTTGCGTTTGCTCTTTAATAATAGCGGGCTTATTGTTTGTTGAAAATTCGCTGTACAACAACAGAGAGTGAACACTGAATTAGCGTGAGCTTGAAACGATGTCTATAAACATTCAATGTAGCAAACCACATGGCATTTTTCGCATCTGGTGAAGGAGAGACTTTTTGAGGTTTATCCCGAAGCCGAGCTGGATTAGAAGAGACAACGTGAATTCTCTGTTGAGGATTAATTGTTGTTGGTGTAGGTTGTTAACAACCACTCGTCCAGGTAAGAATTTGTGGTGATTTGAGGTGGTTTGTGGTGATTTGTGGTGTGTAGGACGAGTTTCAGGACTGATGTGAAGATTCGGGTTGCAGCATTTAGTCCGAAAGGTAAGCATTGGAAATCGAAAACGTTTCCGTTGTACATAAATCAGAAGATTTTGAAAGATGGAAGCGGAACGTGAAGGTAGGCATCATCTAGATCTATGGAGATAGTCCATTCGTTGGGTTTTGAGGTACTTTCGGATGCTGTCTAAGGTTTCCATCTTGAAATGGTGGTTTTCATGAACAGGTTTTAGCAGTTTTAGGTTGAAGATGAGTCTCGAGCCTCCCGACTTTTTTGGTCTGAGGAAAATGCACCTGCAAAATCCTCGTCGAAGTGGGTTTGGTCAGGGACGGACAGCTTGCTGTAGTTCGTCCACTTCTGCTGAAAGTTGTTGAGATGGTGTTGGAACAAACTTCCGGGGAGGGGGGGTAAGAGATGAGTGGCGATTTGTTTAGGACAATTGTTCAACTACCGTCAGAAATGGAGAGAACGAAGGGGTCGGAGGTGGCGAAGGCGACCACTGACTGGAATTGATGCGACATGAGAGCGGCCATTGACTTTTCCATGATTTCCTTCTGGAGCCAGGGGAGGAGTATCGACTGCGGCGGTCAGGAGTTGAGGTCATTTGACGTTGGCCGATTTCCCATTGTTGGGAAATTTCCCACGAAAGGGCTGATTGTGTTTTGAGGGCATCTTCCAGAGTCATAGTTCGAGTTAGGACGAAATGGTGGCTGTTTCCATCGTCTTTGCAATTCTGATTCTGGTGAAATTACAGGTTCTGTATGGGCGGAGCCTTGTTCTGCTTGGAACGAGATTCTTTGGGTTTTCGGGAAATGTCCAGGTGAGAAGAGAGGGAAGGAATCAGACCACTGAAGTGGGTTTCGGTTTCATAAAGTGGTTGGTTCCTGAGAATGTGCCTTGTTCAATCGTTGATGTTCGATGTTATGCCGAGGGCGATGTCACAAAGGAGTCACGGAGTTGAATAGTGCTTTCGTGAACGAGTTGAAAGGAGTGGTAGGTTGCGAAAGACCTTTTCTTAAAGTGTTCAGTTATGAGGAAGTAGATGCATTTCACTTCAGTCCGGCTTGATTAGGTAGAAAGTCTTTCGTAGAGAGCGTTTTTGCGGTGCTGAGGTCATCGGCTTGGGATGCAGCTCTGAGGCCGAGCTCTGAGGCTGAGACGAACAATTTTGTCATTTCTTTGAGGACTGCATATGGCACTTCGGCTTTTTTGGGAATGAATAAGGAGGTGCCGAAGTTCATCTTAACTGCCGCCGTCAGAAATTCAGATTGAGAATAAGTTTAAAAAAAGTGACGGTTGGCGGCAACATCTCCAAAACAGCGAAAAGAGTAGGCTTAAAGGCCAGTCCTTGGAGCAGGAGGGTCTTTACCCAGTTCAAGTGGCTCACCTTTGCCGAGGAGGAGACCACCGTTGCGGAGAAGAGTGGTGAGAAGAGTTGTCGACTAGCCAAGTTTAGCACGGCTCTTAAGGTTCCTGTCCCGGAGGCCAAAGCCAAAACCAGTGATGAGACCTGTTTTTAGTTGGTTGAGATTGAGAGTCTACAGGTGCTGGCTTTAGAGGAAACAATCGGGAACCACGTCTTCGACAATTTTCAAGAGGTCCTTCAGAGGCATGCTGGTAGGGTAGTTGTCACCCTGCATGGAGTCTTCAAAAGTGAGCATCATTAAGATAATGTTAAGGTGAAACGGTTTCATTATCTGGGTCTTAGCGACGGGAGTAAGCTTCAAATAATAATGTCGGGACACAAGAACGTGGTTTGGCTTAGATTGATTTAAATGCTTAATTTGACGGTAGAGATTTTTTCCCTATATTATTTATTTTTTTTTTTCATTTGACTATCACCTAGAAATTCATTATGTGGGGGCGCGCCCCCCGGAAGGGGGTGGGGGGGGGGTAGCATTTTATCATTTTTTCGCGTATAGCGAGTTCCATCTTTGATACCCTTTGCTTCTTTTCGATCGATTTAGCCGAAAATTAGCTGCCAGCCGGCCGAATTTATAGTTGGCCGGTGGTGGCCAGAAAATCGGTGGCTACCCGAAATTTCTGTTGAGCTGGCTGGAAATAAAATAATGCGGCTGAGGGGTACAACATCACTAAAAGGCAAATACATTAACTTTTACACACAAAAAAAAAACCATTCGAACTAGTACACACCTTACTACCCTGATGGGCTTCGGTACGTATGGGTCATTCAGGAACTTGCGCAGCAAACCAGTGCACATGTCGGCAATTTCTTCTGCAGCCAATGTTTCCGCGTACTCTGCTTCCTTGCCGGACAACCAGGCTAACAGCAACGTGTCACTAATTTTCATAAATGAGTAGATTTTCTTGAACCAACGCTTGGCCACTTCTTTGCTACTGTCATCCTGTTCCCATAGTGTAATTATTTCTGAGATATCAGGATGTAAGAAGGGTCGTTCATACTCTAAGTAGATTTTGTTGACAGTTCCAAAACAAAGTTTTTCAATAGCTTTAAGTTTATAGTCTGGAAGTGGCGGTTCAAAAAGATCGTTAGCTTTGGCTTTCAGCACACCTAAAGGTATGGTTACAATTACATGATCGGCTAAAAAAGTTTTACCGTTCTCGCACTCAACTTCAATTTTTTTCCGAACCCCTCCACCCACAAGGGGTTCATTAGTTAATTCGGACTCTGAAGGCTGACTGGTATCGGACTCACTAACAGTTCGACATTTCTCCGTACCAATTAAAGGTCCTTCAGGCTCACCCGTCGGTGTCGGTGCATTAGAATCTTCTAACCTCCATCGAACACATTTCACTACATGCTCTTTTCTGATGCAGTCGATGGGTAAATCAAAAGTTAAACAGTTTAACAGCATGGAGAAACCAGATGGAATAGTCAGATTACCACCGGGCAGTTCTGTATAGCAGCCAAAGTCACTTAAGTCAATGTCGTCCATTGAAGTGCATCCACTGATGCATGTCTCACGGTTGAGCAAGTGGTTGAAAATCATGCGTCGAACACGTGCATCTTCTTCGTTGAATTGGGCTAAATAGAGATTGATGTCTCTTTCGACATGTTTGCCAACACTCTCGATTCCAGGAGGACAGGGCGCCTTGCACAAGTAATATTCTTCGCATCTTTTGGAAAACCAAAAGTACGTTTCGTACACTTCCTACAAGAAAAAACATAAAAGAAACTTTGATATAACAGAAGTAGTGCACAAAATAATTCTTTTTTGGTAACTGAACATTGAATATGCAATATAATTCTGTAATTGTAGGAGACTGAAAATTCTATTTTATTTTTTCCTTCTTATCATTTAGAGTTTTTGCATAATTACGCTGTAAACCACAGTAAATCACATCCCGTCCCCTCACTTCCTGCGTGCCTACGCCCATAGGGTTATGTGGGGGTTGTAATTATATCAAGAGTTCGTCTCTCCTCAAGAGAAAATCCATTATTCTCACTTAGTCCTCCTTCCCTTAGATAATGAATAAGATTCTAAAACATCGCATGGAGCAATAGCAACTATATTCGAAGATAAAATGGGACCACTACACTTCTGCACAGCTAACACCTGCCAGATGAGACTCCACCTTCTTCTGGCAACGAGTTACGACAACAGACGCTGATGCCCAATTAGTTAGTTCATTTACTTCAGAAAGCCCTCTATAGACTTTGTGGTATGGAACGGGAGAAAGTTGGCTCATTCGTTACAATGAGGGAGATCATGTGCACACTTTAGGTTTATTTGTCGATGGTACAGCTTTTGTTCTCGTGTGGACGATCAATTCGACTATTAAGGGTGCTTACTCTTCTGTAACAGGCCTCGACGTAATCAGTATCGCATGACATTTTGCGATGCACTGTTGTTGTTTTGCAAAGCAGTTTCTATTGCGACGCAAAAAATCATGTTGGGAATTTCATTACTCGATGTGAATCTCAAAGCTACGCTTTGTACTCCACGCGAGAATTGCTTTTGATGCAGCCATTTTACAGATAATTGGAAACAGCAACTGATTAGCTTACATGGTTTGCATTTCGTTTCAACGCGAAAAAGCAGCCAACAACGTTACTCATTTTAATAGCCATTAGCCACACATAGCCAAGTGTTCTGATCAACAATGACTTTCCCTCCCTGCAACTGTAGTGGGCATCGTCCACCAGGCTAGCAGGGGAGGGTCAATAAGCTCTTGTATTGAAGTTGTATTAATGTTAATTAAACTTAATTTTACTGCCTTAAAAAAAAATATTATTAGAGCAAGTTAAATTAAATAAAAAAAATTTGCTTGCAACGAAACGAGGGCTTTAAAAGGTTCGGTCTGTTGACAAAAAGTTCCGGTACCACAGTAAAAATAAGTGTTAAGCCTTATTTTTTTTTTGTACCAAAAACTGCTAATCAATTTTTTAAAGTAAAGTCGAGCCCTGTTATGTAACCTTAAAATTCCATGACTGGTCAATGAAAATTCAAGGGTCAAAAGCAAAAATGCTAATATGAAATCTTATGAACACTGTGGCACGATGCAACAGATTTTGTTCCATTAAATGACACTGGTGAAACGCATTACAGTTGGCATTACAATTATTATTTTTTCCTCGTTATTTTTATGTTTAAAATACACGTTGTGGTCTAAGAAGAAAAACAGAAACGTGATTTTCTTTTATGGAAATTTCCAGAACTATTTCAGGAGGATTTAAAAGGATTTTTCGAGTTTCGAGCCCTTTTCCAGTCCTAGAATTTCATTTTTTATTTTTCAGGGTATTTCCAGGACATTTCCATTTCCAGGACCCGTACTAAACCTTCTAGTAGTACAACCACACTGAAGGAAAATGTAGTGGGTTTTTTTGTTTATTTTAAAGATGTCAAATCGTAGAGATTTTAACTTTTAGAATTTGTATCACTTTCACAAAAATGATCCAAGCTCAATCTCACAATTTTTGATTGCGTAGTCTGAAGGTGGTGTTGAGGCTCTTTCTACAATCGTCATCAGGGGTTTTGAAAACATGTTTTTCTACTCCTGTAATTAGTAAACTAGTAATTAGTAATTAGTTTTAACTGTGAATTATGTTGGATTTTGAAGGAGGGGGCATACAACAATCTAAATTTGTGAATAAATTAGGACAGATTGTTTTACTGCTAGACTGAATACAGATCACGGCCGGGTGAGAATGATCGCCGACTTTTTAAACTCCATCCATGGACAGAAGTAGTTACTTTAGTAAATAAGATTATTTTTGTTTCAATGCCCACCCCCCAATTTAAGCCAAATAAACTGCATAAGTCGATGGTCGTCTAATATACGATATACACTTTTGACAACACAAATCACACTTTCACAGAAAATTGTCAGTTCTTCTTCGGAAGTTTGCTTGCTTGCTTGCTTCAAACTTCCGAAGAAGGAGAACAGACAATTCTCCGAAAATTTAAGTTAACTTTTAACTTTCGTTGTTTTAGTAGCCTACTAAATTGTCGTACTGGTGGTGAAAGTGTGATTTGTGTTGTCAAAAATGTTGTTTTATTGCTGGTTGCCAGTATTACTTTGACAATACGATACAATAAGCGAGCTCAATATTGCAATACCACAATGCCACGTGACCGTACTGACCCAATTGTAAGGTGCCTTAAATATAAGGCGAATTACCGTTTTGGGCTTATAAATTCAACAAAAAAAAGCGGGCACGATTGTAAGGCGGACAATTTTCACTCAAGATTCTACCAGTGCCTCTATGACAAATGCACTTGATACCATACCATTGTTCAGCCAATGCCGATTCAGAATCATATTTTTTGTCATAACGGGTAAGTTTTTTTTTTCTTTTACTGGTATTCCATTAACAATTTTTAAGGTTCCGTTTTAGTTTTTGATGATTAATTCAAAAACTGCTTGAGCTAATTCGCATTGACACAGATGGACAGCTCTCGAAAAAACGATTAAATATGGTGTATTCAAACTTCAAAATTGGTCAAATTTGGCAGAGTTATGGATTTGGGAGCGAATATAAGACGAAGATCCAGTTTTAATGGAACAAATTCGAAAAAAAATACAGTCTTATATTAGGGCCAGTACGACATGTATGTTAAACCAGCAGTGATTTCAGTGGTTTTTGCCAACTTGCTTTCGGCCGTGCTTGCACCCTGCGAAAAATGAATGTTAGGCTTCACTACAATGGGAAAGTCACCAAGTTGAGTCCCAAGATGGCGAAGAAGGAATGTGTTTCTTTGCACCGCTGCCAAAACAAAAATTAGATGATCGGAATAGGCAATTTAACTAACAGATTAATGAAGTTTTGATCCTAGATTGTAAATGACGGTTGCGAGACAAGTATTGCATACAAGAAAAGGCAAATATTATCAGGTATCATTATTTTTAATTTACACCAATGCGGTTATCATCGAAAATTAATATATCACCATTGATTCAATCACTTCTTTGGAAGCAAGTGTGCAAGGCGACACATTTTAGTAAACATAAAGGACAAAATGGAATGAGAACAAACCATTTGCTAATCAACCAAAGTTTTAATGTATCATTGATTCATTTCACATTTTCAAAATATTAGTATCGGTACATTTTAGAAATGCAGTTTACCTGAATTACATTAATGGGTATCCTTTTGCCCTGTTCAGTCGTCGCTACTACAGTATGCGTTTTCCGCTCTAAATTGATATCTACCAACTTGTTTGATAGAGCTAGCTCATATATGGGATTGCCAAGAACCCCGTGAATCCAATTGGCACCCAACTCAATCTTCTGAATACCTGAAACAAAAAACACAAAAGTAAGTAGAAAAATTAAAAAACAGAGAGCAAGAGTTAAAGAAATCCGCTCCAAAGAATTGCTATTTGACAAAACCTTAATGCCAACAGAAGGAAAGAAGTCTCTGCAAGGGTTTCAGCTTTACACGCATAGCCACACTCCCACTTTTTCATATCTAGTACCTTTTTATTTATTTATTTGTGTTTCACAAAATAGATTTTCGTTGCCGATGATTTAAAATTTTAATCATTATTATTATTACAAACAAATATGCAACAAAAGCTAGAAGCTTGTTGCTAGAGAAGAAAATAATCAAGTCTTGAACAGTTTTCAAGGCGGAAGGTGGTGTCCACTGTGTTGCGGTTTGTAAAAATGCTTACAGGAAATTTATCATTGATGGAAGAATTCCAAACACAAACGATTTTCTGACTTTGAAGGGATATCCTCTGGTCCTTCCCTTCCTTGCCTCTGGAAAACAGCTTAAAAGTTTCAATAAAGGCTCCAAGACCCCTTCGGTTAGCAAAAGTGGTTAAATTGAGCCTCTCGCAGCGGTCAGGGTAGCTCAGTATGTTGTACTTGGTCAGTCTTTTATTCGCTCGTCATGGAATGGTGGGAGAGGGGAGGGTAGGTACCAGTTGGTTGAAAAAGACATCTGTTGGCGATTGCAAACCACACGGTCCAGAACATCAGGCCCGTTTACCTCCAGCGCCCGGCTGGTGTTTTTGCTGGCAGAGTAGAACTTCTCCACTAGACAGGAGCAAAGGCTACTCGTACTGTTTTTACTTAGTGTCATTACATCCACAGTGAAAATAATGTAACTGTTTTTACTCTGAAAAGTTCATCTAAGATCATTAATGAAAAAAAAAAAAAAAAAGCACAATTTAAAAAAAAAACAAAAGGTAACGGCTGATCTTCGACCTGTATCTTGCTGATTTTCAACCGACCGTTTTATTCCTGTCTTCAACAGGCACTCACTAGAACTTTTTTCTTTATTAGTGTGGCGTTCACTTTTTTTGACGAGGATGATGAAAAGGGCAGTTAGACCTCGCAACGAGCAGCAAACAACAAATCAGAAAAAAAGATGGTCAAACAGCAAAAAGAGTAGGGACGGGTCGGTAACCAAAACCGACTTTTCGATTTTTTTTACTGAAAGCCAAAATCGATTCGAATTTTGTGTCGGTTTTTCGTATGGCGTTCAAAAAATCTAAGAATGATTTATCGTTTTAAATGTTTAAATAATTACAATTTTCTACGTACAAATGACAGCAAAGCTCCTAACCATAAAAAAAAGCAAGGAAAGAGATTTTTGCTAATAGATCCCAACGGAAATTCCTAGGTTTTTACATGCCACAATCGACATGAGCACAAAACATCTCGGGGCCCTTCTCTTCCCGAAAATGCCAGGGGTGGCAGAGGCTAGACTCAAACCCGAGACTTCTTGCACATAAGAGACGCTCATGCTAATCATCAGACCACCTCGCCCCATTGAGAATTTATGCAGGCCAAACACAGTCTTTGCCCCAGAAAATGGGATTCTTGGGTGGAATAGCAGTTTTATACCAGATTTGGAGTTGCCACGTAAAATAGAATTCGGCCTACATGATTTGATAATAATGCACAGGGGCTAATTAGGCACGCGTACTGCGGGAAAGCATCCCTGCGAACATATACGCCTACCGTGTGTTTAGCTTCTGACCTTGTTAATGTTATAATCCAACCAATTTGTTATTCATCGGATACCAAATGTGAACTAAGTTGTATATTTTTCCATTGAAAGAATCGACTAACTGCTAACAGGAGTACTGGCAGTTACGTTTATCTGGCTACCTGATATTAATTTGGAAAGACGACAGAAAACAACGTTCCATTCCAAACATCAACTCATTCATACACAGCTACCTAAAGTAATGGATACAATTCTTCCTCCGATTCGATTGCGAGCTTCCAAAATTTTAAAATCGTGGATTCCATTCTTGGCCAGATGACTAGCAGCCGACAATCCGGATAATCCAGCTCCAATGATTAAAACGTTACAGTTGGTATCTTCCTGAGTTTCCTTGGCCGAAGGTTCTGCCGCCATTGGGACGCCATTAAAGCCAATCGAGCGTATCAATAGTTAACGCATCTCCCATACAGATTAATCCCAACATGGAAAAATATATTACTTTTTAGAATGTTCCATGATTAAATTTTAACAAATTAGGTTATTTGATGCTAATATTAACAGTTAAATATCACTAAATTAATATTTTAGCAGATAATGTAATTTAAAAACCAAGCCACTTTGATTAAGAAATTGCTAAATAAAATTAATTCAAATAGTTTCGGTTTCAATAATTTTCAAGAAATCAAGAAAATTTAGACACTTAAACCCCGCACATACAGATAAATCAGTTACCTAAAAACAAAATGTATCTCAGGAAAAAAAATATGTCAAAAAGACAATTTCCAAAAGCCATCTCTCGTAGTAATGGAGAGCAAGGCGTGTTGAGATATATCACCTTTTTAGAGTCGCTGGCTGTCTTGCTGGCTATTCAGCTTACAGCGTCCAGAGCGAGGTAGAGCTGGGCCAGAACTAGGCCGAGTGGAAGCTAAAGCTTGTCGCACACTACTTCGTTCCGTTCACTTTCGTCACATCAGGTCGCATTTGGATTAAAGGCACATTCCGCTTGCTTTATAACAGCCACGCGCTGATCGCCTTCACAGTTGTTACTATCGCCAAGGTCAACTGAAATAGCAGCTGCGTTCCTCGCAGCGAGGAACGCAGCTGCTATCTCAGTTGGCTTTGGGAATAGTATACGAAAAGCATCAAGTTTAAGATTGTGTCGTCACAAACCGGAATGATTTTTATAATTTATATTTTTTTTAGGCTAATATATTATAATTTTTCTTCGGCAATCTATTGGCATAATTAATTTTAATTTTTACTGCATAATTATTAGCAAATGATTAAAATTAGTACATACACACACACAGATTAAACTTCAAGGTTATTGTAGGCGCGCAAAGGATCAAATACATGCAAGATGCAGTAGGCTAAATACAGTTCCCCAATATTCACCAGAAAATCTCGTAGACGCCACATTTTAGAACGGATTTTAGCAAGGGAAAGACTAACGGTAAGTAAATATACCTTTGGGGCTGTACTTGATGTGGAGGATGGAGAAAAAATGGCGCTGGGAGGAATGTACCTTTAACAGCATGTAAATTAGAGCAGCCGGGTATACTGCTCCGTCCCATTTCCCGAAACCCTGCGGCTGACGAATAAGATAGTCGAGGCAGAATGCTTTCAGTCAAAAAGTGATCGCATCGGAAAAGTGTACGCATCTGCCATCAGCCGACGGCCGTCGTCGTCCGTCACTTGCCTGCAAAGAACGCATTTCCCCAACTAAATATAGATGTGAACCTATTTTACTTGCCTTCTGGACTTAAACATCATCATGCCTAACCATAAAGTATTAATATGTAATTTACTAGATCTTTCTATTTAATTACCTACTCAAGGGATGTGCTCGGGCTGGGGGGGGGGGGGGGGGAGGTCAGAGAGATGAAGGTGGTTTTCAGTGTAGAAAATCGGGGCACATGGCATTCGGAGAGGGGGTATTATGGAAGAAGTGCTTGGGGCAATGGGACCAGGATATATGGGGTCGAAGTGCAGAGAGAGTATGACTATCTGGGGTAGGCAAAGCGGATAGGGTTAAGGGTATGGTTCAGAAGGTGGCAATGTGGGGGTACAATAGGGAGGAGTTCGCTGGAATACTGCAGAAGGGAAAGCTGTTCCCGGGGTGATGTTTGCCAGGGGAGTTCTGGCATGAAGGGGACGACTGGAGGCAGCTAGAGTGGTTTTAGGATGAGCTGGGTAGGTGGGCACTGGGGGCCAATCATTTCAATGCCGGTGGGGCAGTTAAGGAGGAACTGATGTGGTCAGGATTTAAAGCGGGGGGGGGGGGGGAGGAGTGGAGGGGGGGTTTGAGAGGAGGGTCAGAGGACTCCCGGAAGAGTCAAAGTCAATGGCGTTAAGGGCGTATGACTGTGTGACGGGATAGTGCACTATAAAGGGGGTGTTATGGACGAGGTGTTTGGCTGGGAAGACTGTGAGGGTGGGAGAGATGGAAATTGGGGTGGTTGGAAATGGAGATGGATTAAGGAAGAGGAAGTGGAAAGGTCAAGACAGGCGTTAGAAAGGAAGTCTTACGCTGGCAGGGAACCATAGAATTGGATGGGAGAGTTGTTATCATGGCAATTGTGGCAATGTCCTGCTGTTTAGGGCGAGAGGGAGAAAGGCGTTGGATACTAAGAAACAGGTGTGGGAGGGGGTGGGACGAATGAGTTCAGAACGTGGGATCTGTGGATAAGTAGATGTCTGAGACCCTGGAGCATGTGTTGGTGGAGTGCTTGGGGTTGGAAGATTTTTGGAAGAGGGAGGAATGAGGAGGGAAGGGGATGAAGAGGCTATTATCTGGCTCCTATGGAG
>JAHWFP010099404.1:0-10031 GCA_023313725.1 Lithobius niger | reverse complement strand
CCCCCCCCCCCCCCCCCCCCCGTAATAATTTTCATTATTTTTTTGGCCAATTCACGTTGTGCAATTGTCCTAAAAATGCTCTTCAGAATTCTTTAAAAAAGTTCTTCTGAATCAATAAAATTATTTCAGTTTTCGCGGCTGCGCCCCGAACCCCGCTGTAAACATTAGTAATTTAATTTAAAAACATCTTATGATTCTAAAGCGTAGTATTTTCCCACTCAGGTGTGTGTATTCCTTTCTCAGATATCTGCAACGTGCGGTTGTAACACATGTGGTTTATTGTTTAAAAAGTGACAACGGAGTTTTCCGGTTGGATTTTTCCAGCTAAATTGTCCCTCTCTCCGTCAATCGAGCACACTGACCAATTTTGCTTAATTCTCATTAAACAAAAAAACAAAACGGTATTTTCGCACTGGTTGCAATGCACAGCCAATTCTCTGATCGAACAAGATGGGATGCTAACACCAGGAGTCGACCACAGGATTATTTCTGAGTCTACCTTCAGACCAGTATTCCAGTGCACAGGAATGGATAGATATGTGGAAACAGAAACGGTTATCAACTATTAATGCTTTGATTTTTTTGGAAGGGGGTGGGCTACTAAAAAAAATCGGCCCTTGAAAAGTGGGGACCAGAAAATTTTTAGGGCGAGTTTAGGGGGGACTACAAAATGTTGAAAGGGCTCCAACACAAATTTCCAGCGGGCCCCCCCCCCACATATTCTGAGCGGTCCCTTAACGTTTCAGGTTGATTGTTTATTTATACAGTATTATTGTACAAGACAACTTGCCATCTCCCCTTACGCGTCTGGCGATGCCATCGGGGACCTTTGTGTCCCTGGCAGGTCTAACCTTGTTGGTAAGGCAGTCGTTACCCTACCCATCCTTCTATTCCCATCTACTTGGCCACACTATTTATAAACTAGTTTATTTTGCATTTTACTAATTCTGGATAGCAAATTTCCCATTAATTGCTCTTTGCAATGCCTTTCCCTCCTAATTTTTACCTGCATACTATACTCAAGGCTGTCCCCTTTTTTGGCTATCAGCCAGCGACCCCCTGGGTCCTTATCAGTCCTATTGCTCCAGCAAACGAAATAGTTATTTATTTTATTTTTATTTCAAAATCAGGGATTCCGACATTACAAATGTTGAAATCTTTAAATCTGTGTAAAGCTGTAGCCAGTACGTATTCCTGAAAATCAACGTAAATTTGTGGAAATCCTCGAAAATTCTGTTAATCTTGTCCAATAAATTGCAAATCCAGGGTACGCAATTCACGTTTACGTATTTTTTTCGGGTTTCAGACGTGTTGGCGCTTGTATTGTGTGTTTGCCAGCTTGGTCATTTTAACTTTTCATGTTTTAAATGAAGATGGGGTGGGGGGTGGGGTATGGCTCTAACCCCGATTAGAAGTAGCCAATGTGTTTTTCACTCGTTTTTTTTGTGTGCTTCATGTCTTCCATTCACGTACTCTCTTCTCGAAGTTAATTCGAGTATTCTGTTTAGCAAATGAATAGCAGTATGATGCCTACCCAGCTTAGGCCATGGAGCTGTGGACATCGAACAGACAACCAAAACCTTCCTACTTTTAACTCGTGCCAACAACTGTGTAATTTGCTTCGTGTTAAAAACTGGTTAAAGAATTTGCATGCAATTTTACAGAAAATTTTTAGTTAAAGATGGCAGCAAAGTGTATTCAGACACATTGTTATAAATCAATACGTTGCATAATTATAATTAATGCGAATTAATGTAACGGGCCCATTAATTCGTGATAATGGGTGTCTTTGACCATATTAGGCCACTAAGCTTTAATTTAATTACGTGGTTCTCAACAGCGGCTGCATGTTTTTTTTTCAGCGCATGAAACGTATTTCTAAGCCGTAGTAAAAAAATATATGTATATTACCATCACACGTCAACTGACGAGGAGTAAACGAACAAACGAAGGAATGTATTGGACGAACTGTGAGCAATAATTGCAATTAGTTTGCGTCGAAATAATCAGTACATCGATTTTGTGATGCTCTTGGAATTAAAGAAATTACATGAAGCATGGATAGACGCCAATGGAGTGAGCGAAGCGAATTAACGATATGGCTAGTTATTATTATTAATATAAATAAATTCAGATGCAAACTTATTTACGTTGCCTTTTGGACTTATATGTCTGACTGCCTGAGCGGGGAATTGAACCTACGACCTTTGAAACCAAAGACCGAAATCCTGCCGCTGAGCCATACTAAAATGGCTTAAAAGGAAACGTCCGTCGGCAACATTTAACAAGTGCATATATACATATAAAACATACACTTTCAAATTGCCACTGAAGGGCGCGTATTTGCCGCACTACACTCCAAGTGAGACTAATGGAATACTTAAACGTGAAATAATGATTGAACAGGACGGAAAGCCGACGGATCAACAACAGTTAAATAAATACAGATGCAAACCTATTTACGTTGCCTTTTGGACTTATAAGCCTTTGGTTTCAAAGGTCGTCGGTTCGATTCCCTGCTGAGCCAGTCTCACATATAAGTCTAAAAGGCAACGTAAATAGGTTTGCATGTGTACTTATTTAACTCTTGTAGAGGCGTCCGCTTTCCGTCCTGTTTAATATTATAACTAGGGCAGGCGGGCCCCCCCCCCCCCCTCGTATATGGCTCGGTTTAGAGAGCATTGTTGTCATTTCCCGTTTGCATGAAAATACTGTGACGTTACTAGATCTGCCAATTATTGTTGAAGGTCCTCACAATTTAAATATCACCGTTGCCAGTCTGCTCATCGCCCTAGCCTCACAGCTTCACACTGCGGACTTCAATACAATATAGATTATCGAGATTCCGAATGCGGAGAAACAAAAAAAAAACTGTGATTTTAGTTATATAGATTTTTGGTAGGATGTAGAATTTTTTTTGACAGTTGGGTCCGTACTTTCTTGGAAATATAGTAGTGCTTTATGCATGAAAAAAAAAGGTATCAAAATCGGCGTTTTTCACAATATTTCATCGCATTTTGTAACTCCACATGAAAAAAAAATCACACAAAAAAAAATGGGTGCAACGCATCAGATTTTGAAAGGCTAAAAAATAAAAGTAAAAAGCCATTCGTCCGCATCGACGTTTGGTTAATACATTTCTGAGAACCAAGATTTTAATTTTTTTGCGGCCTTGGGTAATTTTTGTGTGTGCTTGATGTAACTTTGTAGTGCCTGAACAGTAACTTTGCCTGATCTAACTTTGACGTCATGAGCAGTTTTCGCGTATTTGAAGATAAAAAAAAATCAAGTTATAAGAATAAAATAAGCCTACCGAAGCATAATTTAATTATCGTTCATTTAGCACTACTTTCATCTTAGTTCAAGAGGAATAGAGGTACACGCAAACACACACATCGTACCTTATTAATGATGTAGATAATGATAAGCATTTTTGTTAAAACTAAAACTACATTTAAAATTCGTTGTATACAGCATTTTATGCAAAAAAAAAAAATTGAATTTGAAATAAACCAATTTTAGTACCATTTTTTCCCACTGGATGTAGTTGTTACAAAGTGTGTTAACCTAACCGCAGTGCAAATAATGTGCAATTTTTAGATTTTAGATTTTTGCCATTTTTGGTCAAATGTTTGTATTTTTTTTTAGGGAGAAGAATAAAAAATGTACCGCTATTTACAACATAATCAAGCATAACATTATTGACATCTCACAGCAACGGAAATTAAAATTTCGCTAATAACATCTCGATGCAAATAAGTTATTTATTGATGTTATGACGAAATCATTTGAAAGCATTTGTGCATAAAGCACTCTTTTACAGCCGAAAAACTGATCGTGTCACCATGGCAACATCCGCCGTTAAGGTGAACCCAGTAGCATGCCAAATGTAATCAATATTCATCAATTTCAGACCGGTAGAAGATCATTAAGTCTAAAAGTGTTTTGTATTATAAGAATTTAAATACAATTTGCATAAAAATGCTGCTCTCTAAAAAAAAATTACGTGACGTCACTCATTGTGTCCCCCATCTCGCGTTTTAGGGTCGACCCGAAGGTATTGGCCACACAGATTTGAATAGTGCAAGGTGAATTACATGTGAGTATTACAACGAACTATATCATTCGCTTTGCTCGCTCTATCGGCGTCGATCCATGCGTCATTTAATTTCTTTAATCCCCAGAGCATCACATAATAGACGTACTGATTATTTCGATGTCAATTGTAAACTAACTGCAGTTGTTACACGTTTTTGCTTCAACTCCTTCGGAAGTAAGTCAGACTCCTACGAAGATGATGTTAACGCTGAATAAAAGATTGAGAAAGCAAAACTAAAACGTATTCAAAGGTTGTTTACGTGGAAATCGCCGCTTTACTGGCTCAATCCGCGCACCTCCGTGCTTCAGAAACACGAATGTTTAGCAACCTTTTAAAACTTGTAAGTCTGATTTTTCCGTACATCCAGTCAGTTGCAACAAAACCAATTTTAAGAGCTATATGTACTATGGTACAAAATCTGGCACCCTTTAATTTTTTTCTGAAACGAAGTTTCTTTCTGATAGGTTTGCCCAGTGGCGTGAACAGGAGGGGAGGGGATTGCCCCTGCCCTTTTTTGAAAATTCCCCTTTAAAAATATGGCTTTTTTTGTGCCAACATTTGTCGGTGCAGCGGTTCTTGAGAAAGGACCTAAAAGCCTAAAAAAGGCATAAAAAGGGGAAAGAAAGGCCTGAAAAGGGTAAATGAGGCAAGGAAAGTGTAAAAAGAGACCAAAAAAAGAAAGGCTCCCCAGAAAAAATTTGCATTAAAACTTACTGTGCCCTTACACTAAAAGTTGCCCTTGCCCTCTCAGTGGGCTACTGGTTTTGCCTGAATACTAACTTGGCCTGATAGACGTCATGAGCAGTTTTCAGAGTAGTTTTACGTGTATTTAACCCTCAAATACACGAAAAACTACTCTGAAAACTGCTCATGACTTCAAAGTCAAGTTACAGCAGTGAAAATAGGCCTATCCGAAGTGGAATTTAATCATCGTTCATTTGGCGTTACTCTCAGCTTTGTAGGTGCCTGAGTTTAAGAGGAGTAGAGGTTAACGCATGCACATCATACGTTTTTAATGATATATAGATAATAATTGGCCTTTTTAAAACTAAGAGTCATTTAAAATCTGTTGTATACAGCATTTTATACAATAATAATAATAAAAAAAAGAATTTGAAATTCACAAATTTGAGTACCATTTCTGGCCAGTAGATGTCGTTGTTAGCAAAGTGTGTTGACCTAATTGCAGTTTAAATATAACTCGTGCGTTTTTAAAATGTTACACTTTTGCCTTTTTTGATCAAATATTTGTATTTTTAAGGGAAAAAAATTAAAAACACATGCAATAAATTAGTTGAATGTCCATTCTTGTTTGTCCTATAACAGCCAAGCACATGTTACCATCGCCCCGTTTTGCGAGACTAGTAAAACATGGCCAGCTTAAAGGACTGGACATTCTAACAGGAAAAAACCACTGGGGACTGACGAAAAAAGGCCATTTTGGAAAATTCACCAAAGATAAACAATATATGCAAAACGAATGCAGTTTTTTTTTAAATCAACCGTGGTAGTACGACCTTTCCATTCAACTAAATCAATGGTATGTGGCTATTTTGCAGATTATGCAAATTAAAATCAATCGTACCCCTTTTTTTGAAAAAAAAAAAACGTTGCTGTTAGAAGAACATGGCGCCATTTTTGCAATTCGATTTGGCCGCATTTGCAATCTAATCATTTCATACTTTTAGTGTGAAAGGTTGCCACCAGATGACAGCACCAATCAAGGCCAAGAGTCATAGCTTCGAAAGTAACCTAAAACGAAGCCCGTAGTAGTACAGGCTGATTTTACTGCATAGTTGAAAGTCTGCCCGCATAGTCCTTTAAGTGAGTTTCACATGCCCGTATTATTACGGGCATAGTCCCTTCAGTGTTAACATCACAATTTATAATTTTTTTAGGCAGTATCTTATAATTTTTCTTCAGCGATCTATTGGCAATTTAATTTTTACCGTGTTAGTATTTTAGATTTTTAATATGTCATGGCAATTATTAGCCAACGATTAAAAATTAGTCAATGCACACACACACAGATGAAGCGTCTTGGTTATTGCAAGGTAAATATTAATAGGATGCGATTAAATTACTTCCTAACATTCAACAGAAAATGTCCTAAACGCCACAGTTTAAAATGGATTTTTTATCAAGGGATTGACTAACGGTAAGGAAATATAACTTTGGGACCGTACTTGATGTGGAGGATCGAGAAAAATAGAGTTGGGAAGAATGCACCTTTAACACACTTTGCTAACAATGGCCCGTAGTAGCAAGAAACAGTACTAAAATGGTTAAATATCAATTGTGTTCCTTGAATTGTATAAAATACTGTACGCCACGGATTTTAATTGTTCTTTTCGTTTTTAAGATTTAAAAAAGACTTATTGAAACACGTATAAATTTCCTCCTTTGTCTTGGAATTACAGAGGCAACAAATAATTGGTGATTTGGAACACTATCAAACATAACATTTCCAATCAAGCATCACATTTATTGACATCTCACAGCAACGGAAATTAAAATTCCGATAATAACAGATCAATACGAATAAGTTACCTTTTCATATTATTACGAAGTCATTTGACAGTTTTTCCGTATTAAAGCACTTTTTTACAGCCGAGAAATTGGTCGTGTAACCATGGCAACATGCGTCGTTAGCAAACTCAGTAGCACGCCAAATATAATAAATATTTTTCAAGGTAAGACTAGTAGAAGTTAAGTAAGTGGTTCTTAAAAGTGCACGCAAGCGTTGTTTCTTAGCGCATGAAACTTTTTCTTGAGCCATAGTCTAAAAAAAATATCCGATGACGCGTTTATGCTCTGGAACCGATGACCATATCTGACCGAGCTCATTCCCATCATCACCTCGAAATGAATCTTAGGCTCGTTCAGAGGTCACAAATAAAAACTTGAATTAAAAGAAAGACTTTAAAGCAATGTGCAACATTTGCACTGAGAACATTGCTAAAAAAAATTGCATTAAAACATAAATATAGTACTTAACAAAATCTAGGGTACTGGAGTTTTTTTTGTGTGATAAAAAAAAAACCATCGCTCATATCCGAGAAATTGTGAATGAAAAAAAAAACACAGCGTGCCACATACATTTTTTTTACTACCGATCCTGAAAACCATTTAATTAACTTTTAGCAGCCTAATAAACTTGAGCTACTTTTAGCCTATACAAACTATCATCATAAAAATTTTACTACCTCGGGTAACAAATAATTAACAGCCAACGTTAAAGATCTAACGGTTGGTAGATGGAGCTACAGTAGGGTTAACCAATTTCTCGTTCATAACAGCATAAATTTAAAGACAGATTGTCACCAACACAAAATCGTAAGAATCTATCCTGGCGCCATCTAGTGACAGTGATATCGTTAATCTTTACAGCTTGCTTCCCGAGGGCGTACCACATTTTTCACTCAATAATTAAGGAGGGCTTGTTTGTTTCTTTAAAAGAAATGGTGTAGTGCACTCCTTTGCATAATGCTAGATAGTGCTAGATAGCACTGGCCGGTGCTAGATTCTACAGACTTTCATTCGGTGTCAGTCTGCATTTAATGCCTCAAAAGAAAAAAGTTATTTCAGCACTGTTCTTACAAACCTTTCTTTTTTGAACTCAATGACCAGTGTTCAAACTCTCTAGGATCTTACCACGTGCATGAAAAGTAAGTCAGATAATATCTGATCAACAAAAATAATCACTGTTAATAGTGCATTTTTATCGGTTATTTACTGATAAACACTAGAAGCAGCACGTAACCTAAAAACATCACTGGGAAAATACACTGCTTAACAAGAGTGCATAGTATTGTATTTAAAATTGACGCTGGCACTCTCTGCTCAGATCTGAATCATCGAATGATTTACATAAAACTTAATAAAGCTTGAAACTTAAATTTCGTCTGAAATATAAAACACATCCATTTTCAATCATCGTCACTATTATCATCATAATCACTTTGCACTGGTCTGGGTGGCCACGTGTCTCTGCTCATAACAGCGTGGGCATCACTGTCTAGTTTGCGCAAAGCTTCTAATAGAGGACCTGTGTGTTGCTCCAGCCATTCAGAAATGGTATGGCGGTCAAAGATGGGGGATAACGTCACTCGAATCTGATCCCGTAACTTCTCAGCTGACCTGATGAGTTCTGTGTGCCATGCAATGGCTTCGGCAACACGTTGCGGACTCGAGTAGTTATGGCGGACATTGTACGATGTCAGCCACGCTTGTTCTTCAGTTATTGTTCGAACATGCGCTCGAACGCGGGAGCGCATCTGTTTGAAGGTTCGTAAAAGACGAAAGAAATGCTGCCCAGGAAACTTACAACGTGAATATTCCCACAAATACGGGTTTCTAGAGACAGTGCGAACTAGAGGTTGACGAAATCGCTTCGAACACTTAAGATTGAGCGTCAGATTGCGAAAAAGCGAGTCTTCAAGATGGCCGCTGCCCTGCAGCATTATTAGATTTGCTGCTAATGATGGAATAGCTGCTGGTAGGAGTTCGCACAGAGTAGCAAAATGGTCGTATCGCTGCCAACCTGTGAGAACGTAGCCAGAAACACCGTTCTTGAACGCTTTACCTTCGTTTGAAAGAACGCGCATCCATTCCGCCGTGCATTCAAGATGGCGATAGCTGTTGACGGCGAAGAGAGTTGATCCAAAAGCTCCTTTGAATGCGCCAGCTGCAAACACCGAGTCGAACACGTTACTATACATGCGCCATGTTGATTCAGGAACAAAACGATACACTTGAGCGACGTAAACCCACACCATCGGAACAATATTCATGCCTCCAAAGTATTTAACCAGGTCATGTTGTGCCATGTTTCGCAACATGTCGTCCCAAATTATGGTCTGTGTACCGGGATATTTAGTTTTAACGTATTTAGCTACAGTTCTGACGTGGTCCAGGAAAATAAAATGCTTACCGGAAAAGGAATTCCATCCGGACATGTGCATGCGATGACCACATTCAGAGCAAAGGCCAAGTTGGTACACCTCATCACATCCAATATGGAGCCATTTGGATCCTGGGTGCAGAGTTAAAACTTGATCAATCATGTGATGAATTAAATCTAGACTGGCGTTACGTGATGGACACAGTGACTGGGGCACTGAAGTAACTTCACGGAGATTCGAAAATTCAGGCAGTTTTAAAACAAATTCAAGATGTCCGAATGTCTGAATGAGCGGAATGACATCCAGTTGATTGTCACTGGCTAGTCGCACAATACGTTCCACGTCGTGTCGTGTGTAGGCGTTGGTGGCAGCGATGGGCCGGAGTGGACCCCAGAAAGGGAACATGTCTTCATATTCGATGAGAATACCAGTAGCACCAAAACGTTTGATAAAAGGGAACAGTTCCGCATAGTAAGCTACTTTAGGAGGTGCCCCCTTTAAATCTAAATGTACTAGGCGCTGACCATAAGCCGAGGGTTTTGCATTTCGCGCCGAACGAATCACATTTGGCATGTTAACACTGCTATTGTTCCATGATGATGGCCACAGTTGTCCGCCATTTTGGTCTGTGTCAGCGTCAATGAAAATGGGACCTTCCGATTGGTTCCACGTTCTAGCTTCAACGCGAGGTTGCGAATGTTTCATTTCTAGCATTTGGTAGGCAGAGTGAAGCGATAATGCAGCATACACTAGTAGACCCATTGTTAAAGTGCTGCCTACTAGGCAATGACAACTGCGGCGTCTGTAACAAGCGGCCATTTTGAATGATTATAAACAAAAAATAAACATGGTTGTTGCACACTCCACCTTTAAGAACGTTTTAAAAATTCCGAAAACAATTCCTCTTGATCTCAAGAAATCCAGCTCGTCTCACAAATGCACTACAACATAATTGAATGAAATCAGACTTAATAAATAATCCTACTCAATATGAAGAAACAATTTAGGAACACTTCGTTTGCCGAGTA
>JAHWFP010099403.1:0-20615 GCA_023313725.1 Lithobius niger | reverse complement strand
CCAGCAAATGCGGCTAAAAATCGGAGAATAAACCCAGCATATGAGGCAGAAAAGCTACTTATAATAAACCCAGAAATCGCGGCTTTAAAGCTACAGAGATTAAAGGGGGATTGTCACCCAATGACCAGCTGCAGCATCTATAGCCATTTATCGCTTTCCAGTTCTCTCTATCCCTTACTTTCAACAGGCGAAAAAACATACAAATATTTTTTTTTTACACAACAAACAAGCCACGTGCCACCTTAATTATTGAGTGTAAAGTTGAGCAAGAGGTGAAGTTAAAGGGAATTACATTCATTTTGACATGCATGCTTTACTTTTGGATCATTTACACAATAACTAAACACAAGAATTGTGGTAAGAATACGTTAGGTACGTCCGATACAACAATTTAATTATTGCATCACCAAAACACGATATGGAGACCGCCATTGTTTTGATGGAACGCGCAGAAATTAATGCCGACTGATGTCACTCTTCGATTTCGACTCGCAGCCGATTCAGATAGTTATATTGGCTGTGAGAGCTCAAGGGTCTGACGGCCTTAGCTGGCCGACAGTTGTAGTGGTCAGCTAAGGACGTCGGACTCTTGATTCTTACCGCAGCTCTTGTGTTTAGTTATTGTGTAAGTGCTTCAAAAGTAAAGCATGCATGTCAAAACAGATGTAATTGCCCTTTAAGCGTAAGCCCACAACGGGCGCTTTTTTTTTTACATATCGACTGTTTTGAAACGGAGATTTTAAACCGATAGATGGGTGCCATCTAGTGATAGTGATATCGTTAAACTTGACCACTTGCTCCGTGATGCACGTGGACGCACCAACTTTACATTTAATAATTAAGGGGGTACGTGGCGTTGTGTAAAAAGAAATTTCTTTGCGAATTCCTTCGCTTGTTGAAATCAAGTGCTACACAGAACTAAATAATAGTAGACGGCGCTAGATACTGCAACCTGTCATTCGGGGAAAAGGCACCTTATAGGGTGAGTTTGGGCAACGATACGCCTTGGATTCTCGCAGCTAGAATTTAATCGCAAAAATCGCGAATATTTATTACGAATCAATAAATAAACGCTGTATAACTAAAAACAAAGACAAAATACCCACTGAGACACGGAGATACTATGCACATCATTAAAAACGCACGATATGCATGCGTGCGCGTGTGTATGTTCCTCTACTCCTCTTGAACCACGGCACCTACAAAAGTGGGAATGTGCACCAAATAATATATAATTAAATTTCGTTAGGCCTATTTTAGTCACTCTGACTTGATTTTATGACCCTTGATATGCGTAACACTGCCCTGAAAGAGGCTCATGACGTCATAATTTCATCAAGGGAAGTTTATTTTGGAAGGTCAAAGTTTGTTCAGGAAAACTTTCTTTCTGATAAGCTTCCCTGATTAAACTTGGAAGTCATGAGTCACGTATTTCAGGTTGAAAAGAAAATCAAATTACAACGATTTTTTAAGTAGGTCTAACGGAAGCGCAATTGAATTATCTTTCATTTGGCGCTCTCATCTTTGTAGGTGTCTTGGTTCAAGAGGAGTAGAAGTACTGATTGCTGAATTCAGTATAATTGTACTGAACGTGGCAGTAATGTCCAACTGTCCTGTCTTTCAGAGAGCGAGGATCGCGCAGCTTCAATCCCAGTGGAGTGGCATACCAGGAACGTGATGAGCAAAAAGTGCGAACCCTTCCATTGTGGTGGAAAGAAGTAACACTCAGCAATGCCGCAAAGCTAAAGGATTGAAGCTGCCTTCCTCGCTCACTGAAAGGAATGATGCTTTTCCGCTATTATTTAGTGAAAGACACGTCATGAGCCGTCCACAGGGTTCGTACAATACAGAAGAAACCATTTTCAAGGCTTTTTCAAAGCTTTTCAAGGCTAACTTACAACCAGTTTCAAGAATCTTTGTACAGGGACTATCATAATTACCATTTAATTTCAGTATTTTACCTGCTCTTATTGTCAGCACCGTTGTGTTCTAAGTCTGCAGTAGGAAGCTAAGCCTTGTAAACAATGACTAACATTCCCCCCAATTCCCTCCCATCAATGGACAAGGAAGAATGAGAGAAATGCAGCAGTCAGAAATACAAGAGTCAGTGGAACAGATCAGCTGCCCCTTCTGACAAAAACTGCTTGCCCTGCATGGCACCTCTTTCTCAGTTTTCAGTATCCAGTTCAGTCCGAGTGAAGCACTGTTCTCACAAGAAATGACGTCGGCTGACCAACTATTTCTATTCATTTATTTCCTTTAAACCAGAATTAATATACTGTTGTGGCTTTAACCTCATGCCAAACAAAATACACTCAAGGCCGTTTTAAGGCTCAGACAACAAAGATTTCATTTTTTAAGGTTTTTTCAAGCCTTGAATTTTCGGTTTTCAAATTCAAGGCTTTTCAAGGATTTTAAGGCCGTGTACGGACCCTGCGTCCAGTACCGTACGATCCAAGAACCGAAGAAAATTGGTATTTGAACGAAGTGTATGCGGGAGAATTGCCTTTAATAGGTGCCAGATCCCGCAATTTAATCGCTACGCGTCGTTATTCTTCTCTTTCTATTTAAAGATAAAGAGGTAGCAAGCGTGGGACAGGTGGGCAAGTGGATAGCACGACCACTTTCAACCCGGGGTGTCCGGATTCGATCCCGGCCTTGGCTTCCCACGGACATCTTCGGGAGGCTGAAGAACGGCCCGGCCGCATATTTTTTTTCGTAAACAGTTCACAAAACTCGTTACATATAGCTCTCCATGCAGCCCAGCAGCGTACACAAAAAAAGCTCGTTTAATCTGACTTGAGCCACCTAACCTAGCCTAATCAAAACTAACCTAACCTAACTTACCTACAACAACAACAGATCATCAATAAAGCCATTTAGACACAATCACACCACTAGCGGGCGATAAGTAACGAAGTTTCGTAGCGAGATCCGGCATGCCCATTTAAAAACAGGGTGGTCCACAAAAAACTGATGACCCAACATTTTCTAAGACTAATTTTTCTAGTTAGTACCCCTCAAAACCAGGATAAGACAAATCAAATCTGATCAAAATGGGAAGATTTCTGACCTCTCCTGATTCTGAGGGGTGCTAACTAGAAAAGTTGGGTCGTCAGTTTTTTGTGGACCACCCCGTATGTGGCCCGGCCTAGTGGTGCCTCGTGCTCATGTCGATTGCGGCATGTCAAAGATCGGGTTTTCCGCCTGGATTTCTCCCGCTACGTCTTGTGTGGGGGGGGGGGGGCACGCAACCCAGTTTGGGTTGGGTTCGTGTTCCCTAAAACAGACAACATGGGTAGCGGAGTAAAATACGAATTTTAACAATAAACACACCAATTCCCCTTCGTTCCTAGGATCCTATGAGGAAAGAACTGGTCATCGGTCACTGGCATTCTTATTACGCGTGTGTAAACGCACCATTGTGACAAAATACATTCAGTAGCTTCTGATATTCCCCGAGGCAATGTGTCGGCTGTGTTTACAAGTCAGGTGAAATTTTTGCGTAGAATATTCGCCAGACAAAATGACAGAAGCAAAAAGCAACGTTTAATTTTGAAAGCGGTTGCAATGTTGTGATGAAGGCGAATTCTGGAAAACTTTTATGGCTAAGATGCTGTTGTCTTTGTAAAATTCGTAAATTACTATTTGTTTGCTTCCTTCCTTTTTCATTTAACACAAACGATTACTGGGGTCCAGTCCATGTAGTCCTCGTTCATTGTTGAGATACCACGTGCTGAATTGTTATAAGAGGACTGACAGCTTCAAAACGGTTGAGAATAGACGGCTTCTGTCGTGACTTTAACTAATACCGGAAAAGCACCAAGCTCACCGGCCTTTTAGTGGAGTGATGAACGCAGATTCAATCAATACCGACATTTGCAATACCGGCTTTGCAATACCGACATTTTAAAGTACGACAATCTAACCCCAAAACTATTTTTTTGGAACTAATTTTTGGCTGATGTTTTGAATTTATACAAAACGTTTACAGGTCCTTTACTGACGAAAATTTAATTTGATTCTTGTTCGTAGCCCATATTTTGTTTAATCTGATTATCGACTTTGAAGGTACAAACCAAAAACAGTTTTTGGACACCATTTTGGGCCGCCATTTTGGGCTTTTATCACCTGGTAATCAACGTGCCTATTTGTCATTCGGCCTATGATCAAGGAATATTCCTACCAAGTTTTGTTAGAATCGGTTTAGCAATCCTTAATTTTTAAGTTAAAACGGGCAAAAAATTTTTTGCCTCTTTTTGGGTTCCGCCGCCCTACCTCCAAAAATTGATTCATCGAAAAAAAAAAAAAAAAAAAAATATATGGGCCTGTCGAGGTTCAAAGAATATGTCCACTGAATTTCATTCGAATCTGTTCGTGCTTTTGGCCACAACTGCTTATCTTAACACAACTAAATACAACTTAACTTAACAAAACTTAAGTTAGTTAACTTAACTTTAATGATTAGTCAATGCGCCCATGGTGGGCATTACGTGGCTTAAGTCGTAAGCAAAGTCGCTGCTTATATTAAGTAAATATGATAAGTATAATATGTAAACAAGTCGCTGCTTTAATAAAGTCGCTGCTTATTAAAAAATAAGCAGCGGTGTCTATACATAAACAACAACATGCAATAAATATTTATAATGAATTTCAAATAACAGGATGTTAACGGTCATGCATCTTCAAGATTTGGTAGATCAATGAGGACAAAATAGGGAAAAAAAAAAGTAAAATGTATAATGCATAAGCGAGTGTTTATAGTTGAATACAGCTGTGAATGTATAAATATACAAGTTGTTCAGTAAATAGTAAATACTATGACAGGCAGGAAGACCGGTGCCATCATTAGTGCTAGGCCTATAGACGAAATAGACAATTCCAAAAAATGTTTGACATTTCAACCAATTCTAAGCGTATCAATTGTAATTCTCCCCAAATTTTTATTCGCTGATAAGGAACCTCTTACGTGTAGAAAAACACCACAATTTTAGATGAAACATTTTGAATATGTGTATCAAATTTGTTTTGAATTGAAAAATTGGCAGTTTGGACTGAAACCACCGGATGTTGATCCATACGGGATGTGGGCGGGAAAAGAAGGTGCGGCTGTCTGTTTATGGTATTGGAATTTTAGTTTTAAAAGGCTACGTGTTAGCTTCATACGTTTGTTATTGGAAATATTGAGAAATGGTAAGGTCACCAAAGTTTAGTTTCAAAATCATACATTTTTCCCTCCCCGAACATAACGCCACCAGACGGACGGTAATTTAAGATATTTCAGTCTTTGCTCATAAGTAAAATTGTTGATATTGGTTACGCGTTTAGAAAAAAAAAACGGCGTTGAACATTTTCCAGTGCTGTCATACCTTTTTTGGAAAACAGAAATCGATAGCATATTCAATCATGGGACGTCCACGGGAGGCTGCACAAACAGACCGACGGAAAAAACGGAGCAAAATACCAAATCGTTGCGCGAAAAGGGGACCTCGTTCGCTTCGCTCATCAGCCAACTAAATCTTAAATTTCAACATGAGTCGGTTTTGGCTTTGCCGATTCGTAATGAAACTGTCAGTAATGTTGGTACAGAAACAACCGATGTCGATTTATGTTGACTGCGTACATATTACCAGACAGTGACGTAGGTGTATAACTACGCAGGTTGCCACGGCAACAACACTTTCGCCATCGCAATGGACTCACAAGCAACAAGATGGCTTAGCGACATCGTTTTGTAAATGTGCGGACGTCATTAAGATTCCTTGCCGTTAAGACGTCATTAAGGTTACTCGCGTCTCTTGAATACTTTCCATCTAACATTAGTGACAAGGCGACTTCATTTTTCAGGTGGGTCCAAACGGCTTTCCACTAATAAACTTCGTTCTCATAGGAGGTTGGGCCACCATCTTGGAAAATGGCCGCCATTTTAGGATAAAAATGAAAAAAATACCATAGGTCCTAATCTTTTCCACCGATTTTTATTTGCAAAGCACCGCTGGGGGGGGGGGGGATAATAACATCGCCTACCGACAATGTCTTACAGTTTCCATCGAAGCGGTTCCCGACCTACTGGCTAGTAAATACCCCTCTACTTACTAGGGGGGAAGGACAGGGGGGGGGAGGCCAGGGGTCCGTAGGATTCTCGTGCTGACGTATGAAACTTTTTTTTATCCCCATACAGAGAAGAGATTATCTTCGGGAGATATTTTTTTTTAATTTTAGAAAAAACCGTGTGGTAGCTATTTTCCAAAATGGCGGAACAAACCTCACTCGACTGGCCATAATTTGGGCATAGCATGCACATCGAGCTAACAGCATGATATTTGGTACACAAGTGATTCTTAGTAATATAAATTTAAATAGGTATAGAACCCCCTCGAAACATCTTCCCGGGGCCCCCCAGTGCCTCCCTGTGGCCCAACACATCTCCTTCTGTGAGACTGGTGACCAACAACAAAATTTTGCTAGTCGTGCTAACAGCTTAAATTGTGTCACACCAGTCATTCTTAGCAGTACACATCGAACTAACCATGGAACCCCACAAGATATACCCCGTTCCCCCTGGCCCTTAGGACTGATCAACAAATTCTTGCAGATCAAGCTAACAGGATGAAATTTGATTCATAAGTCACTCTTAGCAGTACAAATCGAAATAGTTATTGAGCCCCCTCGAGATATCCCCTCGGGGCCCCCCAGTACATGTGGCCCAACACATCTCCCTCCATGAGATTAGTGACCAACAAATTCTTGCTAATCGTGCTAAAAGCTTAAATTGTTTCACACAAGTCATTCTTAGCAGTACACATCCACCTAATCATGGAACCCCCACAAAATACGCCACAAGCCCCCTCCCCCACCCCCTGTTTCCCCTGGTTTTTTGGATTGACCAACAAATTCTTGCAGATCGAGCTAAAAGGATGAAATTTGGTACACAAGTCACTCTAAGCAGTACAAATCGAAATAGGTATACAGCCCATATTCTATCGACGCCAACAGAGTGTGCGAACCGAATGATGTGGCTAGTACAACTGGAAGAAATCACCGAATTAAACCAATTACATATTAGTAGCAAATTACTGTTTGGAAACAAACAGAAATGAAGAAAAGAAAATGCACCATGATGTCAAAAGAGCAGCGCTTCGCTTGGCGTGGACGATTCACGTACCCCCAAGAAGACGTTCTGTTAACCCCGCAGTACTACTACCGTAACCTAATATTTGAAAATAAGAAGAATTAAAATTAAAACAAGGGGAAATGAAAAAAAAAAACGGTGGGGGGGGAGGGGGAAGGGAAAAGGTGGAGACAAATTTAATGGGGTGTAGCCAGGGGTAGGAGGGGGTTGAATGAGGGAGATGGGCATCCTGAATGCTTGTAACGAGGATGTCTGTTATTTTGTCTCTTCGGGTCACATATTTGTCTAGACTTATACTGAAAGCAGGAGCACATGAAGGAGGAGTCTCCATCTTCAACACAACTGTATTATTTGTTCTACCGTTCGTACTGAGTACTGACCCCATGCGGCCATTTCTCGAACTAGTGTCCAGTTTTACTTTTGCGGAAAACTTATATTAAAAATTACGTTGTGTAGGTTTTTACCTACTAAATAAGTACGAAAAATATCCCTTGTGCTCAGGTGTACCTATCCCTCCCCCCCCAACGAAAATGAGGATTCCCCTAATATTTGTAGAGCCGCCCTTCCAACTTTAAAAAAGTTGTGTATTTCATAGCATGATTATTAGGGTGCCAACTAATCATGTTATGAAATATACCATTTGTTTTTTAATTTGGAAACGGGGGGGGTTAAAAGGTTCAACGAGTATATAAATATGAAACCATGACATGATGCACTGTTGACCAACAAGCAGTTATGATTATATTTATTTACTGTGCTATGTCGGAAGTTTTATTTTAATTGTTAAAATTTATTTCAAAGCTGTAGTCTAAAAAACTTTTAAATTTCAGTCAAAATTGGAATTTTGAAAATTGTTGAAGCCTACTGGGATTTTAACTTTTAAATTATTTTAAATGACACCAATTTCTCGTTTTTATGACTTGCTGGTCTATTGGCAGGGGGGAACTTCGTTCTCCCCCCCCCCCCCCCCCCCCCCCTAGTACGCCAACCAGTAAAAAAACCAGGAAGGGAACTTCGCCTCACCCTTGAAAAAAACAGTCATAAAAAAAATCCACCAGTCAATTGCAAATTTTTTTTGGAGGCGGGTATTCGTCCCGCCAAAAATGGCAATGAAGAGATGATACTCCCCCCTGTGAGCACCACTGCTTGTGCTGTGAATAGTCCATTCACGTCTCAATTCGCAAGAACTAGCGTTGAAACGAACTTAAAACAAGGAAGGGGATTCTGTTTCTCGAGCCAAGGCCAAATGGAGTAGAAATTGCGTGTCTTTCTTCCTGACTCGACGCTACTTCTCGCACGTGCCAGGAAGACAGAGCCTCTTGACATTGCTTTATTAAAACAAGACTATGGCCATGTTAAATCGCTTGGCTTGGAGCCAGGAGTTAAAACTTGCTACTTCTCTACCAGACGGCCTTGTGCAAAGGGCGGAAATCAAAGCGAGAGTTACAACACGAATTCTCCCACTGGAGTTTATTCGCTCCTGGTGAAAATAAGTCGAGTTAGAAATAGATATTACCGTACAATCGACATATGCAAAATACTCGGATGATAATATTTTCTTTAACTTTACGTAAACGAACTCGTCTTGCTTCCCCTGCATTTACTCAGAAAATACTATCACATGCCATCTTAACATTCACGCTAGATTCAGGGTTTATTAACATGCATAACCGCTACATTTATGACCATTTGGTAGGTGCGAAATTTTGTCAAGCAATAATTGAAATCAAAATAAATAAAAGAAAGTAATCGCCAAAAGTGTCTGTATTCTCTTTGTTATTTAAGACTTGACAAATATCTTTTTCCTTTTTTTTTTTCATGGTAGGACGCTTACAATTCAATTTGAAACGCTCGAAGGAATTTACGTGGAAATCCTTTTCTTTTTCGGCATGGAACCTCGTTTCCGCGAATCGCCGAAGTTTTCGGAACTGCGTCTCAGCCGCAATGAAATCGAACGGCGTTAGTTTGCATTGCGCACACCGCATTCGCAATGGCAGCACCATACGGCCCTGTCGTCGCTGCTCGGATCGTTGGTATATCAGCTTCACAGTGGAGTTGGGCTGCCCGAGTTGCACCGAGGCTGTGCGGGGAAGCCAACCCATCCCACCGTTTAGACTGCATCGACAAATTATGGGAATGGCGTTTAAAGAAACGAAATTTTTAACTAAATAAAAATAAAGAATAAATCACAAGGTAAAGGGTAAACGACGCAAACACTCTGCATTAAAGACTGGCCTTGTGAGAGAGAATACGAGATATTTAAACTTAAAACTCACTTGCAGAATGTGACATAGGAAAAGTCAAAAAGTACACAAACACACATTAAAACGCGACGTTTCGGCTCATCTCAGAGCCATTATCAAGAGGAGCAAAAGAAAAAAAACAACCACCACAAGAACGTTGTGATTAAAGTAGCAAAAAGTCCATCTCAGACTGCCTGAGCGGGAATTGAACCCTCGACCATCGAGACCAAAATTCTAAGCTCGGCCACTAAGCTATACCAGGAGCTAATGACAGTATACCACGTCTTTATGACACTCCTGGCTATACAGACACGGCCTCTTACACAGTGTCGGAGCAAGGAATTTGAGCACCCGGGGTCAGTAGCTCATTGAGCGCCTGCTTTAGCGCTATTACAATGCACAGCAGATTGAAACCTCCCCCTCCCAGACCCCTCTTCCCAAACTGAACCCATCACGGTGCCACAAAGATAACGCCAACACACGAATCTGACGTGAATGGATGAGGTAGGTAGGGGTGAGACAAAAATGTTTATCTACATTTGAAGGATAACAATTTTATTTAGTTTATGATAAAGGTACCTTTTAACTGGCAAGAAAACTAGCAAGAATAAGAATTTGGGAACCAGTTGTTTAACTTTTGGCCTCGAATTTGGGACTTGTTCACAATAAAAAGTTTAAACATTAAAAAAGGTGGGAGCGGCCATCATACACCCACCATATTGAATGGTTTCCAACATGGTGGCTGCGTGAAGTTCACCATTTGTGGCAGCACCCACTTTTTTTAGTGTTTTAATATTTTTATTGTGAACAAGTCCCAATTACCGAGCCGAAAATTAAGTATTTGTTGCCAAATTCATGTTCTTGTTAGTACCTCTATCATCAACTACAGCTGCAACTCACAAGACCAATTGTATATAGGCTAGACTTTGCCAAAAGTGCATTTGTTAAAGTTCAACCTTTTCCAATTTTTTTGGGAGGGGGGAGGGTATCATTTTCGGCGTTCTTTCCCCTTTTGGCGCCCGAGGCGGCCGCCCCCTTCGCCCCCTCTTGCTCCAACACTGCTCTTACACACAAAAAGAAACGGCCATAGGCAGCATTTACCAAACACAACTACATGTAAACAAACACTTTCCAATCGCTACTGGAGGAGTGCTTGTTGCCTCACACCAACTGAACCGAAAGGAACAGTCAATCAAGCATGAAGTCAAGAACAAACAGGAAGGAAAGCCAAATGGGATCGGTGAGTGATAAATCAATACGGTACGGATGTGTCAATATGGCCGTGTCAGTATGGCGTGGCTTTTGGCCTAACAGGTCGAGGGTTCGATACCCCCTTAACATTTTAGCCCCAAAGGCAACAGAATTAGGTTTGCATATGTATTTATTTACATGAACGTTGTCTTGTCTCCGTTTTTTAAGGTGACCAAGACCTAGGTTGTAAAATGGCCGAAAATAAAAAGTTGTTCTTTGTGCGACCCTGCAAGTGATTTGCCATGTAAGTTTCTTCGTTCTTTAACTCTTCCCCGCAAAACAATTCGTTCTTACAGTAATCTAAAATTTTCATAAATAGGCGGAAAAATAACGTTTTAAAGAAATATATTTTTCTTTGAAAAACATTAAAAAAAAAACACATTAAAAGACAATCACGATGGCTTAGTTACATTTGAAGGAAATAGTAAAGAAAACACACTCATCGTGCTTCATTACTTTTTTTTTTAGTTTTATGTAAAGAACATATAAGTATTTCATCATTACGAATATTTTAACAAGGCTAAATTTAAACGAAGTAACACTGTGTACTGCCAGCCTCAACTGAACAGAAATAATGAGAAAGAAGTGCACGTGTCATGAGTCCCTCTCATGAGTACCGGTTCCTTTGGACTGATTCTCGACTGGGGTGGACCAGGGGTTTCTCAGGGTTCTCAGGGTGCCGAACGGTAAGCGCGAATGTTAGTCATTTTGGTAGAGGTCCTTGGTTTTACCCACCCGCAACTGTGCTTTCGGGAAAGGGTGGCGGAAATGCAGCTCGTGCTCATGTTGATTGGGGCATGTAAAGGAATCTAGGTATCCCTAGCAAAATTGTAGCTCTACGTCCTGAGAGACGGTTTCCGCAGCAATTGTTAACCTATTTCGTTTCTTTTTCAGTCTGTTACTAACGTTAATTCCAATGGCAATTTTTCGTTATTCCTGATAGTGTCTAGTTAGCAAAATCTATGCTACAATGTGAAGTAGTTGGATTTGGCATTCATCTGGTTTGAAGAAGAGAACGCTAACCACTGTTTTGTGGCTACTCGCTCTGCTCGGTGTTTCATTCTCAAAGCTTGCGGTGCGCCTTAGGGATTACTTTTTCAACCGTCTTTAGCCGTCCTTTGTTTTGAATGTATGAGGGGGGGGGGATTGAGGCGTAATGGCGCGTCGACAACTTGGTCATTAGCGTCAACCTCAGTCACAGTGCAGTGGTCCGGGTTGCCACTGCACCACACATTACAGAGATGTTATTCAAACCCCTAATCTAAATCTTGTCTTGTTTTGAATGTATGAGGTGAACAAGGTTATGGTGGTCCAAAAAAAAACAAAAACAATGTGTAACCCTTAGTAACGAATTAATTTTAAACATATTTTTTAAGTCTAAGTCACTCGTGAGTTTCGAACCGGCATTCCTATGGTTTGGAGACGATGATCATTAGGCTGTCTACTTGAATGCTTGGGTTCCCCGTGAACCTGTCACAAGGCATAGCAAGGAAGGAAAGATATGAAAGAAAGGGCACGCCAAAACACTGGTTATTTGCATCCATACTTTGAGTAATGGTGTTAAAACGGCTGCAGCTGAAAATAGTGCTAATACAGCTAATAAGTGGTGCTGATTGGAGCAGAGCTCCGTTTATGCATGCATTCGAATGCAATCTTTGTAATCGCATCGAGCGATAACGACTGCATCGATTAAAACCAGACTTTACAAATTGATAGCAGTACACTCACAAGTGGTTTGTAGAAAAAACAAATTTAATCCGGACATGTTGTCGGGAACAAAGTTTCAGCAACGCCCTACGAAAGCAAACGGACAAAGAAACAAGATGCAATGAGCAACCAAAAAGATGAGCCACAACGCTGTCTATAATGCACTCACAATGCACTTGCAAACAACTGCCTGTGCCCGATGTATCGTTCGTTTGTTTGTTTTGTTGTGTTGTCACGTCAAAGCCATCCAGCGACGCGCTACGAAAGCAAATGGACAAAGAAACAGGATGCAGTAAGCAACCGAAAACATGAGCCACAACGCTGTCTGCAAACAACTGCCTGTCCGACGTGCTACGAAAGCAAGTGGACAAAGAAACAAAATGCGATGGGCCAAAACGCTGTCTCCAATGCAACAAGGGTTAATTTATTTGACGATCTTGCAGTTTTCCATAATTTAGCCCCACGAATTGTTTTAACAGTAATTTGTTTTTTAAATAAATGTTTATGCAATTTTAATTTATTGTCTGATTAATAACCGCGTCGCTCCATTTTGTCTACAGTGTGACTGATGACGTCCTAGTACAGCTAATACAATGGTGCTTATAAAAGCTACAAGAAATTGAGCATCTGAAAAACGTAGAGGGGGCAAACCAGATGACAAGACGATGGAAGCGGATACAGAGGCAGTTATACAGCCACAGAAGATGTGGCTAAAGAGCCACAGAGAACAAACGCCTGGTAAAATGAGGTATAGGGACTTGCTATTTCGACCGTTTTGTATTGTCCTTTTTCCTTAGCGTAGTTCTCAAAGGGTTGACCGACGTTTAACACGCTTTAGCTATTGATACATGAAAATAACACCATTTGCCAGCTCTGATGTCATCTCTCTTAAAAACCATTGGTTCATTCCTTCAGCTTCTCTTTTGGGGATCTTCAAGAGTTGGACATTTTTTTTGGCTTACTCCCCATGCGCTGGAAGAATGCCAATATCAACCCGGTAACTCTACCCACATTGTCAATAATTACAATCTTCTCCGTTTACTTAATACAACTCCGAAGACACTTGAACGGTTTCTTTTATCACAGTTCCCTCATGGAAGAGGGAACCAAGCTTGAAATTGACTTAGTTCCAACATGGCTTTATTCCTGGCTTCCTTTACCAAACTGATCTTCTCGCGACACAACAGCATCACTTTACTAATCGATGCTGGTATTCCTAATGATATAGTTTCTTTAACTTTTAAACTCAAAATGTCACTTGCCACAAATACCATTTCATAAATGGGTTCTTTCTTGCAGAATCGTCAGCAACATGTCTCCTACATCCTGGGCGATTTCAATTACTTACACGTTTATGGCTTCGGAGTGCATTCTTTCCAACATAATGTATTCCAAGGAAGGTTTTTTTCGTTCATTTTCATAGTTTTAATGATAATTTTCTTAGGTGGAGTGTGGGGAGTGAAAAACAAAGGAAAAAATACCCCCCCCCCCCCCCCCAATAGGTGCCGAAGTGTGATAGCCAAAGGGCGACTGTGCCATGACACAAAGGCAGTATGGCCAGTCCGAACTTGATGTAATATCTACAAGAGCCAGTTAAGTTTTAGGCGTAAATCTTTACGGTAAATACAGGATCTTTCGAAAATTACTCTGTAAAAATGGAAAATAGCCTTTAACAATGAAAAAAATTAGACTTAAAAAAATTTTGCGTGTACGGTTTATTTTGATACGTCCTGTACAAGGAATAATTGTAACCTAGGTTTTTTTTTATATAAAATGTAAAATATGTTACACGCTACCATCCTATTTGGATTCATGAAGAATTTAGAGAATTTAAACAGTTATTAAACATACTTACTCGAGTCTTGGAGAAGTAGGTTCATTGGAGTTAAGGTAGAATTAGGTTTATTAGAGGTAAGGTAAAATTAGGTTCATTAGAGTAAGGGACAATTAGGTTCATTAAAGGTAAGATAGAACTAGGTTCTTTAGAGGTAAGGTAGAATAATTTTCATTGAGAGGTAAGGTAGAATTAGGTTCATTAGAGGTACGGTAAGATAGAGTTATCTAAAATAAGCAGCTATAAAGTGGCAATTCCCGGAGGTAGGTTTAGTTAAATCCCTGGAGTACATTTACAAAAACTGAAACTGAGAATTGTTGCTTAAGCTTTCATTTTACGTAGACATTCATAACAGGTAAGGTAGAATTAGGTTCATTAGAGGCAAGAGGTAAGAATTAGCTCAAATAAGCAAAGATAAAATGGCGAGTCCCGGAAGCAGGTAAATGCCAGGACAACATTTATAAAAACTGAAACTAAAAATCGTCGCTAAGCTCTCATTTCATATAGCCATGCATTAGAGAGTGGCAAAAGGTAAGAATTAACTCAGTTAAGCAGCGATAAAATGGTGATTCCCAGAAGTAAGTTTATTAATTGGCTGGCTATAGTAGGTGCGATTAACTATTAGTAGGTGCGATTAACTTGACTAATAGGATTAACCTTGGCGGCCTTTCCCTGGTGGAATGATATCACTACCTTCAAAGGCCGACCGTTTTTGGAAACTTGGCGGGTTTTTCTACCAGTTTTGGTTTTGGGTGGATAGACATTTAACAGAGGTACGATAGAATTAGGTTCATTAAAGGTAAGGTAGAATTAGCTCAGATAAGCAGCCGTAATGTGGCAAAATTACAAAAATCGAAAATGAGAATCCTACCCAAGCTTTCATTTCAGTTAAGGTAGAAAAGAATTAGAATCATTTGACGGAGAAAAGAATTATACTTATTTTAGGAAGGAAAGTACATTAGACTAACTTTTGGAAGGAAAGAATTAGGTTCACTTGAGGTAATACAGATTCAGCTCAAATAGGCAGTGGTGAAGTGGCGGTTCCAGGGGGAAAGAATAAGAAAGTTTTAGAATCGTCACTCCAGCTTTCATTTACAGATGAAAAGAATTGGATAAATTTGAGGAAGGAAAGAATTGGGTTCGTTTGAAGTAGGAAAGAATTGGGTTCATATGACGAAGGGAAAAATTGGTTCGCTTGAGTCAGGAAAGAATTGGACTCGTTTGCGTAATATAAATTAGCTCAAATACGCAGCAATTAAAGTGACGATTTTTGGAGATGGGTTTAGTAAAATGCCTGGTCAACAATCTTTCATTTGAAGAAGGAATTAGATTCATAAGTGGTCAAAATAATTAGACCAGAAAAACATGTCTGACAATGAGACGACATTGACTGAAATATAAAAAAAAAATAATCTCTTAGAAACTCTTAGAATTCTGAAACCAAAATATGTAATGAACAGCCGGACTGGCAGGAAAGGACACCCATATATGCTTTATAAGGAATGTTGTGGAACCTCCAACGTCACCTAGGTACAACCTCCAGCCCAAGGGAGGTAAGAATGCAGGTAGGAATGTAGTAGGTATCTTATCAACATCTACTTTTCGAAAACTTCTCAAAACCATTGCAATTTATGTGTGTGTGTTTTCCTTTTTTGCGCATCTGTTGACCTGATTTAACACCACTGTTATTGAATTCCACTAGTTTGGAAATTCTGTATTCGTTAGAAGAATTTTTTTCACGACTACTTCAAAGCACGAAGACGCTTGTGTATGAACGTATTTTAACACGCAGTTTACTTACATAAACAGTAACAGCAAAATACTTTCGTGAGATTCTTAAAGCCTTGGGTGGAAAAATGGTTCATGGAAAAATACCATTAGTACAAAAATATAATTGTTATTTTAAACATGGTTGCTTTCAAAAAGCCAATACATTGTTATTGTTTTAATTTGTTCCGTCTATATATAGGCGATGGTCGGTGGACGGGGAAAGTAGTCATTGTGATAACAAATCCAAACGCAGCATAGAGCGTGCACGTGCATTGTTTTCATGGCGTCATGAGTAAAAAGGAGAAAGCATGTTCATTTTTGGCACGGTAGCAATAAAAAAAGGGACAGCATGCTCATTTTTTGCAGGGTAGCAGTGCAAATGGGTTAACGGCCATCTATGTGAAGGGAAATATTACGATATGTATTATTGACGGAAAGCGCTGGGTAATCAATAAAGTTATAGCAATGAAAATAAGCCTATTCGAAGCGTAATTTAATTATCTTTCATTTAGCGCTACTCTTATCGTTGTGGGTGCCTTAGTTCTAGAGGTGTAGAGGTAAACACACGCAAGCACATCGTACGGTTTTAATAATGTATTTATCACAGGTTTTTAATCATAGGTATTAGTTGACCTACATTTACAGTCAGTTTCCTAAATTCTTGAAAATCTGTTTTATTTTATGCGTGGATCTGCTTGTAGAGATACAACTTGTGTGAACGAAAGAACCCACAACATTTCTTTTAACCAACGTGTATGCTGTGGCGAATTCGACATGCTTAGTTACAAAATAGTTTTAGACGACGTAAGGTCGTAAAATGAACTCGTAGACGAAACAAGCGTAACCCTTTGCCGGTAGGACTTCCTGGGAGTGGTGCATACGCGGTATCTTCATGGATATATCTTAACAAAACAAGGTGGCACATCTTGACAAAACAAGGGAAGGGCGGCCAAAGAGTCGTCGTCATCGTTAATTTTAGATTCCTTCTATGACTCTTTTCATTCAAAGGTTGGGATTTCACAGGGTCCAAACTTCGTTTGCAACTTCTTTTTTAGTTGCTCTTGGTATTATTTCCTCCTTATCTCTTTCTGGAAGTTTCTCTTCTGAAGTCGACCTCATTAACCCACTTTTTATCTTCTCCCGACCAAACCACAATACCACAAACAAACGAATGGGTCGTTTATTTGCTGTGAGTCACCTTAAATGTAACCTTGGTACATGTTGGACATTTACCAAACGTGTCTTCTGCCGTACTCTTTCACAGCAACAAGAAGTCTTTATCAACTCTTATCGGTCATCTCTTCTATGTTACTGTGAATTTATCAGCAGCGCCATTTATGAATCAACAGCAATAAATAAATATTGTCGAAGGAAGAAGGCTTTATGATGCCGCTCTACACTAACCCTATCATCTTTCCTGCAGTTTTTTTAATACGCTGTGGATCTTCAGTCGCATGTTTGTAGCTTTTCAGCCGCAGTTGCTGTGCCTTTCTCTGCGTATCCTTTTGTCTTTTGGCTGTGATTTTCGTTTCCCAGGGCTTAGCGTACGTTTACATGTATATATGCACGTGTTAAATGCTACTTATGGACGTTTCCCTTTGGCGTGTCAGTATGGCTCAGCGGTAGGACCTCGGCCTTTGGTTTCAAAGGTCATGGGTTCGATTCCCTGCTCAAGCTGTCTGACGCATAAGTCCAAATAGCAACGTAAATAGGTTTGCATCTGTATTTATTTAACTCATGTTGAGCCTTTGGCTTTCCGTCTTTAACTCCTTATTTCACGTTTAAGTGTTCCATTCGTTTCACTTGGAGTGTGACGCGGCAAATAAGCGTTCCTCTTGTGGCGAATGATAATGTATGTTTACATGTTTGCACGTGTTAAATGCTACCTATGGACGTTTCCCTTTGGCCGTGTCAGTATGGCTCAGCAGTAGGACCTCGACCTTTGGTTTCAAAGGTCGTGGGTTCGATGCCCGCTCAGGCTGTCTGACACATAAGTCCAAAAGGCAACGTAAATAGGTTTGCACCTGTATTTATTTAGCTGAAATAACATGTATTTTCCTTCCACAACTGTAGATTTTTCTAAAACTCATCTGATCTGGTTTAATTTTGAACCTTACTGGGTATTTTTTAAGCAGAAACAAATTAGGGCAATCTTGAGATTAGGGTTAAATGAATGACGTATATGCGGCAAGAATCCTAAGTTGACAACCACCCTGACTTTGCCAGTCGTCCGTTTCCAGTTACAAATGCAACTAAATCTCTCTCACCGCTCATCTACCGTGACAACCAAATATACGTAAGTCTGAATGACAGCTGTAAGCCGGCAGCAGAGCCAACGTTGGTGAAAAGGTTATGAAAAACCCATGCAAACTTTTTACCCCATAAAGCCTTTGGACTTAAGCACCGTGACAGACATAAATCCTGGACCTATAAATTATGGTTTGTGAGACTCTAGTGTAATTTTTATTCATGTTTTATGACACGTTTGACTACTTATATTGGTTATGAGACGATAGAAAGAAGGGTATTCAAACAAGAAAAGGGGGGGGGGGTGGAAAGGAGAGGATTCCAAATGCCGCAATGAGGAACGTTTTTGTAAACCATCGGTTCTGAAGTCAGAAGTCCAAAGCCTTTACTGTTTGATATATTTAGCTTAGAGAAATTGTGTTTTTATTAAATTTCGACGTCTACTTCTTGAAAAGTAATATTTTCACTAAATATCGTTGTCTACTTCTCAAACTATAGTATTTTTCTAAAATCGATGTCTATTCTCAAAAACTATAGTATTTTTACTGAATATCGACGTTTACTTCTCGAAAACAAGGATTTCACTAAATATTGACGTCTACATCTCGAAAACTATAGTATTTTCATAAACTATCAAAGTCTACTTTTTGAAAACTATAGTATTTTAATTAAATACTCGACGTCTACTTCTTGAAAACTGTAGTATTTTCACTAAATATCGATGTCTACTTCTCTAAAATTACATTATTGTCACAAAATATCGATGTCTGCTTCTCGAAATCCATGCATGTGAACTAAACAACGACGTCTGCGTTTTGAAAACTACATTAGGCCAATAAATGAGTCTTTTAAATTCTGCACTAGATTTGTGGAGTGCACTAGCCTAGTTTAAACAGGATAAACTAACGTAGTTTCTTTCAAAAGTAGTGGAATTTTAACTACTTTTGAAGGTAACTACGTTAGATCCTGTTTAACCTAGGCTAGAGGGTTAAACCTACGGCAATCTGTAGAGATTTGGACACCATCCCACCCTGAAGGGGAAAGACGGGGGGTTTCGGGCCTTGGCTGTGCAAACCAACGGATCGCCTAACTCAAGAGGTTGGTGGATGGGAGAGGGAGGGACAGAAGAGGACACAGATCAGCTTTACCAGCAGTGGACGTAGCGCAATGTTTCTACATTGGAGTCTGATGATGGCGTCAGCAACAGTTAAAGCGTTAGCAATCACTTAAAAATTAACAAATGATATTAAACTAATTTTGTTTTCTGTTTATTTTTATTGCTTGCAATATATATTTTATAGTTTTTATACTCTTAAAATGCAGCGAATATTTAGGTTAGAATTAGTTTGTCCCGGCTGGTAACTCGTGTAAGGCCAGCAAGCAGCCGTCGTTGGCTTCCTTTACCCGGACTGCAGAAGCTGCCGCTCGTGAGATATTTATCAGGTGGCATTGTGTAACTGATGTTGGTAGATCACTGGCTTACGGAAATAATAATGTAGATGTTGTTTAGTGAATAAATAGACCAGGTGGAGGGGTAATTGAGGCTTTACGGTGCGTTGACAGCTAGGCCATTAACGCCAACCTCAGTCACAGTGCAGTGGTCCACCAGGTTGCCACTGTGCCACACATTTCAGAGATGTTACACAAACACCAAATCCAGATCTTATCATATGGTTAGGAAACGGATCTACAATGGTAAATATTTTTACAAGTCGTAAAACTTCCGTATCCCTCCACAATCACCCCAGGGACAGGTTTGCCTATGGATTGTTACCCCTCTCCTTAAAGACTCAACATGGTGTGGTACAAATGGTACATGCTTTTGCACTTGTGTACTGTAAACAATTGAAGTTCTAAATCTCATATAAAGCAACAACTTCATTACGATGGCAATGATTCGTGTAGCTCTGATAGGATCAATTTTACGTCACTGTCACCTCATTGTCCTACAGCCAATCGAAGCCAATCAATGACGTAATATATTACAAACCTAATCTCCTTGCCATCCCATGTCACAATCGGTCAGTCCCTTACGGCTAACGACCCCCACCCCCTCCCATACTTCCCGTAAGTCAACAGCTGGGTGTTACAAAAAAAAATGTCAAATACGATTAGATAAAATGTCGGTGTACGACCCGACCTGCCACTCACGTCTATCGGAAGGCTTAACTGGCCGACCGATAGCAACTGATTAAAATTGTCCGCTATCGTATCGCCAATAACAATATCGATAGGCGAGAGCTCGTCGCGAGGAAATGAACAAGTAGCCCTTTTAAAATTTAAAGCACCACTCTCGAGTTTGAAACAGGTTTCACATTAACGCTTGTGTAGTCAAGTTATAAACTCATTCGTTGGATGGTGATCGAAATTAGAACCTCTAATGGGGCTAATGGCTATCCGGGGTTGGAGAGGAGGGAAATCGATTTGCTGT
>JAHWFP010099396.1:0-17494 GCA_023313725.1 Lithobius niger | reverse complement strand
AGGCTACACTTTTTTAGTGGTGGATACCTGCTCGACCTTGGTGGATAAAGTTTTTTAGTGGTGGATACCTGCTTGAATAATAGCGGTATCCAAAGGTCTCCTGAATTAATTTCTCATCGACACATTTGTATTTCCACATTCTCAATGGTTTTGTTGTTCGCCTTCTTCTCTTTCCCACGCATTCTGTTTTGTTTTCTTCTTCTTATTCTTTACCCAAGAGTACTTGAAACCGTTTGGCCAGTTTCGTTCACATCACCTCTTAAATGCAAGTTTCATGAGGGGCCCTCTAGGGTCGAAGGGCGAAGGACCCGCCAACCAAGCCGATAATTTGCCGGCCCTTCTCCTTGTCCGTTTTCTCTTCCGTTCCTTCTGCACACCCTTAATTCATAATTTACACTTCCACGACACAAGAGAAACCATAACACAAGATTGGAAGAGGCCTGAACGGAATGTACCATTTTTTCCTAAGAAAAAGGGGAAGGAAACTCGTTTGGGAGAAAAAAAATGGATAAAATCGACGCTTTGTTTGTTACGAAAGAGCAGCCTCTCGCAATGGAGCGGCAACGTCATCGCTTTTCACCACACCACTCAAAACCAGGACCTACGGGCGGTGGAATTTAAATGCAACAGGCCACAAACAAATCGATCTAACCCGTCGATGGGAGTCCTTGGTTTGCTATCTAAGATACTCAGTCATAATTATTTAACCTGCAGCTATTGTCGTTTAGCGACTTTACTTCAGTGATTACTTACTAAGTGATAATACAGACAACTTACAGAAACTGGGCAGGGTGAAAAATCTCCGTAAAACGCAAAACAAAATATGAAACTTTTGATAAAACCCAATAAAACTAACTCAGAATTACCTAGCTTTCTTTCAGTCAAGCTTTCCTAAAACGTCGCTGACGAATTCGTTTGACTCCAATTACCTTTCCATTAGCTTTATGTTGTAAACAAATTCTTCGACTAAAATGATCCTGCACTAATTACATAATGGATGAAGGTATCACTTACTAAAACAAGCACGGATTTATACGGCGAGATCAAATATACCGATCAATATTTACTCGCGAAACTGACGCATTAGAGCCATTTGCCACGAAACCCATCACCGCTCATGTGGTCTTTCACAAACTGCATATTATATGAACATGAGCTGCTCACAAACTCCATTTTAACTTCGCTGAAAATCTGAAAGGTTTGCCAAGATCAAACCGAGTAAATATGTATACACGCATAACGCTGCTCACATGAACTTAAATTTGACTGGTTGTTGGTCATTCAATCGTGTGTAATGTGTTTGGATTAGTAAACTGTTCGATCGGCTCTGTAACATGCCTGTAGGATGCCATAGATAAGTCCAGTATGGCATGTACCGATAACCAGATACGTTAATAACAAAATATCAAAATTTAATGAATAAAACCATTAAGCCTTGCACGGTTGGCTAAGCAATTAAATTTGTGCATCAATAATCTTCTATCATTAAGTGAAAAAAGGTCAAATAGGCAATTCAGCCACAATGAGAATAAGAGTGGCACCCTCCATTCAAAACGCTATTTAGTTCCCTAAGAAAGCAAAACACCAGGGGTTCCAAGGGAGGGGAGCAGGGATGGGAGAATTCAAATCACACAATGGGGGATTGGGGGGCAGAGGAGCGGCCGGCGCCCGTATTCATTTCGTGATGTTCAATAGAGTATTTCTTTCATGCATGCGGGGACCAGCTAGACTGGCGTGTGTTGCATCGGGGGTACAGCAAGTTACGTGAAAAACAGTACACCATTCTACACTTTAAGTCTTTTAGTTGTACATTAATTTCTGGTTAATTTCTCTGAATAATAAATAAATAAAATTTACATTGTACACATTGAAGTGGGCAGAACCCAGAAGGGTGTTGAGCCGCTGACACCGGGACTAATTAAATAATTATATAATTATTACTGGTTAATGACGTCTTGATTAATTTTGTTATTCGATTCAAATTCCCCCTAAAATCCTGCTCAATTATACTGACTTACGAAATTTGAGGCCACAAAATCCATGTGAAAATTTGAAATGCAAAACAATTTCAAAATTTGTTGGGATACACCCATACAGGATTAGATTCAGAACAGTTACTGCGCAACCTTTTGCTAATGCAACGCCAAGTTAAAGACAGTCGGTTCTGTCAACACACATAGTGAGCCTCGAAACCTTAAGGTTCAAATCCCGGACGGGCCCCCAAGATGTAACCTTTGGACAACGTAATGGCAAACGAAAGACAAAGTCAGTTCTGTAAACACAGCACACTAAGCACCGAAACCTTCTACCTAGGCCTACGGGAACCTAAGAAATCCGTGGTACAAGTGGTCCATAAAATGTTCCAAAAATATTGCAGGTAAAAACACACTTCCAATCCAGCATAGTAACTAATGGTATAGGCTACGTTTAAAGTTAAAAGTTAAGATTAAATCTTGATCATGCATCGGCCTCGCCTTTTATCCTCAGTGCGGCTGATACATGCACACAAGTCTCCCAGAAAATAATACACAGGTAGATCCATAAAATTCACCGAGTTTAAGTTCTAAGTAAAAAGCCGAAAGCACAACCGAAAATTTCATCGAATTCAGATGCAATCCTGGTATTGTCCATTTTCAAAGAATTCACCGAAGTCATTGTATCTGACCCCCCTCACCCCAGACATGTTATTGGCTCACCGGGTCGTTTGGAGGCAAGTTTACTGGCGAGTCAGATTTCTGATCCAGTGACCCCAAGAGCCACCCCAGATTAAAATGAAGAGCAAAGTTTTTCTTTGCTAATACTGAAAGTGATTACCAGATACACTCTTTTTAAACAAAATATTTTCTTTGCTAATACACAACCAAACACTTAATTCGGCCCACTTAAACGAAGCCAGCTTCTCAGGTGGACCTTTAATAATTATTTAGCCATGCCAGACTGAGAAGAAAAGAGTCAGTCTATGTAACTGGGTAGATTCAGGTCACAATCGATGGGTCCCAAGTAAACCAATTTTCGGTTCACTGCATAAGCCTGTATCTGGATCCAAGGTAAATTAATTTCCGTGTTACTGTGCCACTGGATAAGCCTGGGCACGACTCCGAGGTAAACCAATTTTTGGATCATGAGGCCAAAAAAAAAAAGGGCACAAAAGTTGATCACTGATAAAGTTCCTTCTATCACCTTTGAATCCAATTTGTGTGGGCCTTACTGAAAATTTCTTTTCAACAAGGTATACGTGTGGTGGTAGATCGGCAGTACATAGGTAAAGTGTTGAATAGGCCATGGTTACTTTCCAACCTCAGTAGAAACACGCTAGGATAAACGACTACACTTCTAAAATAAACGTTCTTTTGATAAGCGGCACTATTATTGCCCCACTTACATTCCCCTAATAATCGGCAACAGTTTGAATATTTTCCCAACGGTAACAGAGTGGGGACACAAGTCGTCTGTAGAGTCTGTAGGAAATTCTACAATGAATTTCTTCTTGTTTCGCCAGTATTTACAAAAGACGCTACGTGGAAAAAAAAAAACCCAGACGTTTCTTCCCTTATAATTTCGTGAGGAAGTAGTGCTGGTCCTCAGGAAAGAAAGGTGTTCATACCACAAGTCTCCATTGCCCGCAGCACTATTATTGCCCCACTTACGTTCACCTAATAATCGGCAACAGTTTGAATATTTTCCCAACGGTAACAGAGTGGGGACACAAGTCGTCTGTAGAGTCTGTAGGAAATTCTACAATGAATTTCTTCTTGTTTCAACAGTATTTACAAAAGACGCTACGTGGGGGGAAAAAACCCAGAAGTTTCCTTCCTTATAACTTCACGGGGAAGTGGAGCCGGTCCTCAGGAAAGAAAGGTGTTCATACCACAGGTCTCCGTTGCCCAGTCACGTAAGGAAAGAACTCGGAGAGTAAATTGGTTCGGGGACGGTAGAATGGAACCAACGCCACACACCAGCAACTTGTTTCCCGTGGATTCCGTGGGCCTTTTGTTACCTGCAAACCTTCACGCTGTGACCAATAAAGAGAAAAAAAACACATAAAACTAGTTCTTTGTAATATTAGTATTCCTCTTAGAGCCGTTTGAGTGCTCTTCGTAGAATGTAATTGGAATCAATACGTTCTCCTAATTGGATACACGAATCGGAAAAATAAGAAAATCCTTTTGAATAGATGAAATAATTCCACTTTCAGACGTAACTAACTGAAACTACCTGTCATCTAACGACTCATTAACATTTTCCTATAAATTCCTATATTTGGTAAAAGGCTTTATTACTGAATGTTGTATCTGAAAATGTTTAGATTCAACAAAGGTTATGAAAAATGTTCAGATAGAACAGGTGTTACGAAAATTTCAAATTCGAGGTGTTATAAAAAATGTTTAGTCCAACATAGAGCCTATGTTATGAAAAATGTTCAGATTAAACAGACATTATAAAAAATGCTGAAATCTAACATGTTATGAAAAACCTTTATTCAGGCAGATGTTAAGAAAATGTTCAGATCCAATACATGTTGCAAAAAATGTTCACGTACAACAAATTTTATGAAAAATGTTCAGACCTAACAGGCGTTATGAAAAATGTACAGCTCCAACAGGCGTTATGAAAAATGTTCAAATTCAAGGTGTTGTGACAACTTTTTAAACCCAACATATGTTATGAAAAATGTTCAGATTAAACAGACATGAAAAATGCTCAGATCCGACAGATGTTATGAAAAATCTTGATTCAGACAGATGTAAGGAAAATGTTCAGATCCAATTCATGTTGCAAAAAATGTTCACGTACAGTCAACAAATTTTATGAAAATTTATGTTGAGCTCCAACAGATGTTATGAAAATGTTCCAAGAGGTGTTACGAAAAATTTCCAGATCCAACAGATGCTACGAAAAATGTTCAGCCAAACAAGTGTTATGAAACGTGTTCAGGTCCATCAGGGAAGAAAATGTTCAGACCTAATGACTTTTCTTCTTTGGAATTCCTTGTGTTCTGTCGGTTCCAATTTTGTGAAATGAAAGAAAGGAAATTTGGTTTCTTAACTCTTAAACTTAGTTTCCTTTATCAATTGTAGCATTAGTGTGCTAGTTTGTTTTTAGTTTTGCAGAAGTTAAACCTTTGAGCAACGAATTATTGACCAGACATTTAAACATGATGCTAAATAATCAACGACCTTTGTAAACAAAGTGATAGAAGGCACAAAAGAATCTGCTTAAACTAATCCATGACATACAAATTTCGTATTAAAATCAATTTAGACATAGTAACCTTGAGAACCAATACGTTTAATACACATTACTTCACTCGATACTTCACACTTGCCCAGTGCTGCTTCTTCGGGAGACAATCAACAATAAAATATGCAGTAATTTTAACACTTAATTTAGCCACTATGACACATAAATTAACGACACCACTGCTTTGGATAATTTGTGGACCGGTCATAGTAGTTTCCTTGTGTTTAAATAAGTGTTCTTGTTGACTAAACATTAACTGTTTGTAATATAAATAATTTTCCAAAAATTCCAACATTAGGTAAATAAATATTGATTCATTCGTTAGACTTATATAAGTTTTCATTGGGCTGACGTAACTAGATTTGAACCAACAACACCCGGATCAATACTACCAAAATTGTCTCCTGAAATATCTCCATAGATTAGTGACAAAAATTGCATGAAATACTGTACATATTAAACGTGTCCTTGGCTAAAGCATATCTGAAGCGATTCTTAATTACAGGGCTCCCAGCCAACTTCCAGTTGGCTGGGAGCCCTGTCATTAAGAATCAATGGATAAAAAACAGTAAATATAGGTATCTTTTGTTAAAAAATAGGAGCTTTGTACGAAAATCAAACAAAATTTATAGGAGGTTTGTAGCCTAGGAATTATTAGCCTGGACGCAGTGGGAGAGTGTCCTATTATATTATAGGACAACACTATTTACAATAAGATAAAAATTACTTTTCAGTGCACAACAGTACCTACATGCGTTACTTGGCAGTGTTTGGCCGTTCGGCCAATTCATGTTTAGTTTTTATACCATGCCCGCGGTAACACGGTCTTCTTTTAGGATCAAAATAATTATCGTGGCAAGGAAACACACCACAGACAGGGCAACATTTCAGTTCGGGACAGAAAAATATAGGAAGTATAGAAGCATTTCACCATTTATAGGAGCTTTATAGGAATCCTCTAAAAAAAAATAGCAAATATAGGAGGGCTGGGATAGCAACCTTCACGAATGTGAATTCTGTGGCGCCCGCCTTTGACGTGTGGCTATTAAAATTCACTCGTCGTAGCCTATTACTTACTCACCAAGTAGAAATAGTTTTATCAGGTGTCTGGCTACTTAATGTTGAAACATTGTTTTCAACAAGCTAACTTTCCAATCAGGTGAAGAGGCTAGTAACAATATTGCATGCTTGGTTAGATAGCCGTTGTCATTCTGCACGCAATGACGCAAACCGCTTGTTTTTAGATAGTACGGTTCCCGAGATAAGAGAATTTCAGCGTCAGGGTTTGTTAATAAATAAAAGTTACGGCCAATAGGGCAAAAAAAAAAAAAAAAGTCGCTAACTGCTGAATTTCCCTCGCCATTTGACGAGTAGCGACTGACATTGGTGATGGTTGCCTGTAATTAATATATTTGAGTTTTTTCCTGCCTGCTTAGATAGAACACCTACGTAACGTCGAAGCGTTTTATTGAGCGAAAAGCCATTACACCCTTCCTGTACCCATCGACCTTTTTTACCCATTGGTATTCGGCGGGTGCTGCACCATTTCTCCGAGTTTGGATGCCCTAGAGTGCAAAGCCGGATTTAGCTCACCGAAATCGCTCTCAATCTACGCACATTGCGGGGGAGGGGCACCGACAGGGCACCCTTACCGCCGTAATATAGCTTTTGACTGAAAAGTACCACAGCGGGGTTGCTGTCAACTTTGTGTCCCGGGGTGCCGTTCCCCCAGACACTCGACATACTCCTCTTTTTTTTATATATATATATATTTCGAAAAGCTTCAAAATGAAATGTGTCTGCCACCATCTTCAATCTTCACGGGCGACACAAAAGCAATAAATTTCTTCTTTAACTTGGGCGATGACAATGACGGCGAAAGCGCCGGCGAAGTGGCGAACGTGTCGTTGTCGTCGCCGACAACGCGGAAACGTCTTTTTGGCCGTTTTATTCGGACGGGCGCGAAAAGGGCTATCTTCCGTTATACGCTCCGTTAACTGATTACGAGTCAGCTCCGTCAAAATGCGTGCTGAAACATACGGTGGCGCTGTTTCCGAAATGAATTCACCGAAGCCGATGGAAATGTTGCAAAAAAAGGATGGAGGGAAAAAAGAATTTCGTTTCCGGGGATGTTACAAGTGGAGGAAAAAAATGTTATGTACAGTCGTGTATCAATTTTCTTGCCACCAGTACTGAAAATGATACATACATTAAAAAACACTCCAGTATACACTGTAAAAAGCAAGGTTGGGGATAGTGGCAAAACCAGGACAGTGGTAAAACAGGATTTTTACCAGTTTTTTTACAGTTATAACCGACTTAAACTAGCAAAACCTGCAAGCCGCTTCACAGGCTAGTTTTCACAGCAAAAGATATTGTGAGAAGAATATCTTTTACAGTGAAAATAAGCGTACAAAAGTAAATAAGAAGTGAATATGAATTTTCAAAGCAAACGATGTGACGTTTTCAAGGGGAGCTTTAATAATTTGCCAATATTTGACTATTGTAGGGCACACTTTTTCTTAAATTTGACTTCAAGTACTATAGATTTTTGCCATATTTTGGTCAAAGGGGCAAAAAAGGGAAAAACCATGGTAAAAACCGGTTTTAATCACTAGGTGGCAAACACCAGCCAACCCAGGTAAAAAACAAAAATGCCAAATGGTAACACAACTAACTGTTAGCCACCAAAGGATGATATAAAGGTACAAAAGAGATGCCAGAATGGTGTCATAGGAGATTTTACAATCGTGTCTCAATTTTCCTATTCACATTTCAGTACTGCATGACCAAGAGCTATATATATGTTTTAAATCACTCCAGTATAGAATATTTTTTATACAAAGCTTCTTTAGCTGGTATGAAGTATGGCGTACCACACTCGTACTAAAAGAGAAAGTATTAATGAAACGAAACTTTACTTACCTCCGGATGAACTACATTTTTTTTTTAAATCTTGTTTTATCAATCAAGCGTAAACTGGTAAACAAAAAATACCACTATCATAATCCCAGCCAGCAATCAAATTAATGCATTTTTTCTTGAAAGTTAATTAATAAGAGAGTAAAAATGGAGTAAAACAAAACTCTCTGTTTTACGATCAAGGGTGAGCAACTTTTTGATCAAAAACTGTTAAATACTTCATTTCAGCCCCAAAAATGTAAATAAATAAATAAGAAACCTATAACGAATACATACTGTTTACTTGCAATATAATTGACTAATTTTAGTCAGTTGATGAAGTCAGTTATTCCTTCGAAATTGTTGCATTTGAAATTTGAAATTGAAAACCTTTTTTAAGTTTTTATTTTATGTTAATTAAAGAGCTCATCCGCCATGTACCATATTGCAGATTTGGGCAGTTCAATCTTGATTTATAGGTTTTCAACACTTTGGATGGTTTTCGACAGTTTTCGCACGATTTTTGACATGTCAAGTCAAAAACTGGTTTTCGATATAGAGAACCCAACCGTACTACGAATCAATTTGTTCCACTTTTTTAATTCATCAAAGTCTCACAACTTCCAAAATATATCCGGCAACAAACAAGTTTAGGAAAAACTATACCACGCGCCATGGCTGTTTGCTGTGACGTGCATATCACATGACTGGGCTAGTCCAATCAGACGGCCAAACAACCGTTGTTCTCGTTCGTCATAGGCTAACTCAAGGTGACGTCACGGCAAACAGCCATTGCGCATGGTTTACTCATAAATTAAAAGTATAAAAATTAAAGGCTGTGCAAGAATAAGGGGACGGGGGAGGGAGTTTTAACCCTTTGAAAACAGAGTGTACCGCAAGAAACAAGAGCGAAGAGATGGGAGCAAGCACAGCCTCGCTAAATTCAGTGAATGTTGGTTCAATTCCCGGACTGACCTTTTTTAACACAAATATCCCTGGAAGATAATGCGTGGCGTCGTTGAACAGATTCGATATGTTTGATACCTTTCAAAAGGTAGGGTGGGAACTGTTTGATATCTATCAAAAGGTAGGGGTTTTGCTTTGAGATCGCTGTTGGTTGGAGCGTCGGGTTTTTAATGAAGCTGACCCGTAGCACTTTCGCCTTTTATAGAATTTGATCATTTATGTGCTTTTTATTCTGGGGAAAGTGTGACAGAACAGGTCGGACAGGTTGACGCGCTTCCAGCCAAAGCCAAAGCACCACAAGACAAGAGAGACAATTTTGCTAGGGAATTCCGATCGGAAATTCCTAGGATCTTTTTCACGCAACAATCGACATGTGCACGAGCAATCACAGTACCTTTCTTTCCCGACAATTTCATGGGATCAGGCTTGAACCAGGAACTTCCGGCAACTGAGACCGTCATGCTAACTACCAGGTTACTGTACGTAAGTCATGCTAACTACCAGGTTACTGTACGTAAGTCATGCTAACTACCAGGTTACTGTATGTAAGTCATGCTAACTACCAGGCTACTGTACGTAAGTCATGCTAACTACCGGGCTACTGTACGTAAGTTTTTGCCATCATGCTTTTGTGCTAATAATGCTTTATTTACTCAAGATATATTGCACTAGTTGCCTGGAAATTAATAAACTCTTAAACCTTTCCAGTTTTTAGCAAGCATTAAGTCTATGGTGCGTTTGAAATAGTTTGATAACAAAACAGAAAAAAATATCCAAGGGTCTTCAAGGATCGAAGCATTTTTCCGGGCCTGAAAAATGTATTTGTGATATTTGCCAGGACGTTTCCACGTTTTCAAGGAACCTTTCTGAAATCCCTTTTTTGTGGTTAAAACCTGATTTATTATCTACATAGAAAGATCGTGCAAATCAAGACTACGACTAAGCACTACTTTTAAGAGTACCCCAGTACTCCTTAAATTAGGACACCGAGGTGGTTGAGAGCGATTCGGCAGGTCTGCACGGCTACACAGAACCTTCAACTCTCGGCAGGTGTAGGAACCAACGGTACCGCGTGTCTGGTAGAAGGGAAGCATGGGGGGGGGGGTAGCTTTTCAGGACAGCATGCTTTCCGAAGGGGCAGCTTCGAGACTTCCTTGAGCCGCATTTATTTCTGCCGGCAAGCATGAACATATATAATAGAAAACACATAATAGAAATTATCATAAAAAGGGGGGAGGGGGAGTATTGGGGGGTGGGGTAGATGATTTGAGTCACAGTATGAACTGATTGAGTGAGCGAAGCGAAAATTTAACAAAAATTTTAAGAAATTTAATTCGGCCGAACATGGATACACACATCAGACTAAAAATCAAAACTGGAAAAATGGACTGCCAAGTTCCGAACCAAACAAAACATTCTCTAAGTTACTCGCACCGACTAATAATTCGAAGGTTAAATTAAAACTAGAACATTGCTACTTTCGGTAAGCATTTAATGTTCAAAGTATTATTCAGTGTGATTAACTTGGCGAATGTTCAGGTGTGCTGATCGCACTCCTTTGTAGGGCCGAAGCATTCGGAACTGGGCGGTCCCTTTTACCAGTTTTGGTTTTTGATATGATATCACTTCTTTTTTTTTTTAATTGTGCATTAGACTCAACTGAACTAGTCTGCAGATGTATAATAATGTGCCACGTCAACAATAGCATGAGTGGCAATTATAAACTTCTTTAACATGCGGATGGCATCTGAAAGACGACGCTGTTGCATCTTTCGCCTTTATGAATAGTAGGAAGGACAAGCGGTATGAGAAGCTCCAGGCATCCGCCAAAATTTCCTCCTCTTCTTTCTCTGCTCTCTCTCTCACGGCTTTTTTCTTTTCATCGACTCGTTTCAGGTTTTCGATATTGCCCGAAGCACAGAGGAAAAAAGGAGGTTCATCACAAGCATTACCGAAACGGCGCCAATCTGCCCTTAAATTTATTGCATGGACGATGCAAGGGGTTTTAAAGTGAACTTTTATAGGCAGGCTCGAGGAGTCTTTACGGCCCACAGGGCTACACAAGCGCGTAATTCTAACGCTACATGCTCGAGCGGTAAACGAGACAGTGAAAAGAAAAGCAATAATCTAGCTGGTTAGCGGTTTCTCTGAAATGGATAATGGCGGATCGTGTATTGATGACTGATCTTTACTAATCCAAGCCGGACCGCTCAGTGTAAAAAGAATTTTATGGCGGCCATTTTGGGGTGGAAACAAGAAGATAAGATGAGATGAGGCCCTAAGCGAAACGGGCGGAAGGAGTGAGGGTTTTAATTTAATTGAATTCCTTTATTGTGAAGAGCGAGAAAGGGGAAAAAATTACACACTTGGGAAAATAAATGAATTAAAGCGGAAACGCGAGAAAATGATGATGGGAAATAAAAGTGTTCACCATTTTGGGTTTTAACAGAGATCTTGTTACCCAGGGCCAGAGAGGTCTGAAATTCAGAGACAGGAGAGGGAAGTTTACCTCTCTTTGACGTAAGTTTGCTCCCTGCTTGGGAAAGGACGGAAACGTATAAAGCTAAAATACAATTAAAAAAAATTACTAATCAAGCGTCATCACGCTTCAATCAAAAGGACTAGGCTAACTAGAAATTAATTATTTTTCTTGTTACTGATCGACAATGAGCACTTTGTGTATGGAGCATTAATCAGTTCAATATATAGTAATACATGGATAATTTACCATGTGAAGCACTATCCTATACAATTTTGAGTTTATCACCAACTCCCACTACCTCGTTTTTCCCGCGAGGTATTGCAACATGTTATTCTCTTGCAAATACTACTCCAGCCTAGCTGAAGTATAAATAACATTTCTGCATTACTCGTTACTGTAAATTCCCAAGCTAAAGAAGAAAAATTATCATTTTTTGGAGTATGCTAGTTCTTGGAGTATGCTAGTTCTTGGAGTATGCTAGTTCGGTGCAGTCCCCACATTTGCTGGGAGACATTGTACACATCCAATCCGTCCAGCGCCGTTTTAACCGCTCCTTGGAGGGTCTTCAAAACCTTCCATGCCTATAGCGTTTGAGACTGGAATCCCTTGAATTACGAAGACTAAAAGCCTGTCTATTTTTGGCTTTTAAGATTATTAGGGGAGTTTCTTCCAGTCAACGTCTTCTTCTTTGAACTCTCAAAGATGGAAAAAACACGGTGCCACTGTTTGAAATTTGTCCGAGCCTAAAATCCGTCTGGACATTTGCTCTCCTTGGTGAGAATTGTCAACCCATGGAATGTGCTGCCATCTAAATTGGTCCAGTCGCCCTCCATCCTTTCGGACGTCCAGAGGTGGACTCGATGAGTTGGACCTGAGACCGTTTCTGAGGAAACCAGGGTTTTGTCTGCCCACATTAATTACTTCCGTCCTCATAAAGAACTGTTCGTGGAACCAGCTCCAGGCGGACCTGCCGTCTCCCTTTACATCACACCGGGTGTGACAAACGACGTATTATGGTTAATACTAGCAGAGTTGCTCGCTTCGCTCGCTCATTCCGCGTCGTCTCACTCCCCCCCCCCCCGTCTCGCCCCCCTCCCCTCATTTAATTTGCCGTTCAGTCGGTAGATGGCATCGTATGTTCGCGCTGCTGGCCGTTGCGTTCCGGGCGCAGCTACTATCTCAGCGGGCCTTGGCTGCTACTCTTATAATTTGCCGTTCCGTCGGTAGATGGCGGAGATGGCATCGTATGCAGCTGCTGGAGATGCTGCTGCGCTGCCGATGACTGCGTTGCGGACCTTGTGTAATTATATATATAGATTATTATTATGGTCACGGTTCGAACCACAAACTTGGCAGCAGCCATTTTGGCTCTGATATCACTACTTTCTATGGCGAAAACTTGATGGGTCCCTTTACCCTTATGGGGTTTTTGTATGATCATTATTATTATAGCTGGCCCCAACGTAACCTAACATAATGTCGGTCTAGTTGTTGTGTGCCTGGTAGGACGTGATGTTGCCACACTGTCACTAACGTTTGTTGTCGCACTGGTATTTGTTTCTGTTGGTGAGGGAAGAGGGGGGGGGGGGGAAGAATCAGAGTTTGAACCTCAAAAATTTCCCGTCAACAATACACGTAACATTTCGTTTGTAAATTGATTGTTATTACTAATCAGCATTACCGTTCATATTGCCGGAAGCTCACCCTTTTTCATTGCAGCCGTGCTAAGAATGAACAGGCTGGCCTTTTCGTCGCTACCGTGCCAAAAATGAATATGCGCCCTCTTTTTCACCCAAGTTCTGAGCAGAAATGCTCGCACCAGATGGGTGCAACGAGATTTTAAAAATGCACTGCACTGCACTGCAAAATCAATGCTTCTAATCTACTTTGTAGTGGAATTGACTAAACAGGAACGGTTTTTAAAACAGTTGCACACAGCTGCTCCCATGCAAATTTTCCAGTCATTTAACATATAGGAAATCCTTCAACATATTATAATAAAGTAAGTAGAGCGAAGAAAGTTAGATCAACTTTAAGGCAACCTGTGACCTGTGACGGTAAACTCGAAATTGAAGGCCAGCCTACACCGACTGACATCGAAATTGGTAGGGGGAAGTTATATGAAAGTGTCATTTCATTATACGGTATCCCCGTCAAATATCGAATGCATGAGGCGTCCACCCCATCGCATCGCAGCCTCGAATCTCATCATCATCAGCAGCGAGAATTGATGGGATGGCCGGCCTAACGCTCAGTTTCCCCTCCGTGCAAGGCCTTCTGGGAGCCGGTATGGCGCCCCGCGGGGATCGTCATCGGCCCCAGGCTGAGCCGCTGTCCACCCTCGACCCCAGAACCCGGAATTAACAGATAAATAACGGCTAATATCCCGGTACCCAGCGGCGAATCAATGGGCAACAAGCCACAAGGAGGTCAGAACTCGTTAGCATCACCCAAACCCACAAATCGAATTTAGGAGTGATAAAAAAAAGCCTTGTTAATCACTTCTTACGGATTGACAATCTAAATTCACTACTCACACCGGTGTAAATACGGTCACGCTGGATTGTTTTCGATGTGGCGTCGATTGTAAAACAGGCATCTGGTTTTGAGTTGCACTAACCAGTGACGACCACGGGAGAAGGGAATATGTGAAGACGAGGAGGAAAGTCGTAAAAACCACTAAAAGGAGATGGAGGACTTCTTATGAACTGAGGATGACCTGGCATTTTCGAATAGGCACGGGAATCTAAAAGTCCGTCGTCCCTAAACAGCGGTATTCAAAACCAGAACCCGTCCTGATCTTCGACGATTGCTGGACCAACGAATAATCACAGGTACCACTTCATAAAATAACATCACGGTCACCATCTTCGTTTTTTCTTTACAACACAATGAATACGGTTTTTCTACCTGATCTAAAATTGCGATTCTGGCTTTAAGTGGCACTAACTGGTTTCGACCACGTTGCAGGTAACAATTGATTTTGACCAGAGACACAATTGCATTTCGCAGCCTCATATTACAGCCAAGCTGTCAACGCTCATTCTTCTGGGCAACTCATTTGTTTACACTAGACCTTTTCCGAATTCAGATGAACAATCGTCTTAAACTGATCGTACTACGTTAGTTGTTCTTTATTAAATGTATAATATATTGCGTTCACCGATAAAGACTCGGGCTTCCTTTCTCCTCAGGGGTTTTGATGTTGTGATCACGTTTAGGTTTCACAGTAAAGGTGAAATGGCATATTATTCCGCTTCGGCGTTGATTTCTCCCTTTGACATGGCATGAAAAAAGGTGGGTACTGCCGCTCACTTTGACTGTTGTTTTGGTGTACCGTTTTTTTTTTTCTCCTTGGTATACGGCATTTATACTGTATAGGTGAAAGTTCGTGATCGCTACCTCGCCTTTTCATTCGCTTAGGCATGGTCAGTAACCTATCCGGCCGGACCTATAAAGATTTTAGGGGGTAAACAATATGGCCGCCTCGAAGCGACGTTGTTGCTAAGCGATGGAAGCATCAATACAGCCAACGGTAGAACACGGTTTTTGTTCGTAGGTCGCGCTATCAATTGGCAGCTGGCGACGATTTTTAAAATAATAATTTTAATTTTACATGTATTTGCGCAACAAATCTTTGTTAGCTTTAAAGTTATCATTTTTTTAAAGAGTTTTTAAAGTTATCGACCAGACACAGTATCATGCAATTTATCTGCTCTTGGAATAACTATACCGACATGTTCCCTTAAATCTATAATGTTTCAAGGGAAAGAGCGTTAGCTTCTCAGTTGGCATTCTTTTCGGCCGTCACTATATCGAACTCGGCTGACAGAGAGCGACAACAGGACAAATCAATGGTATCAGTGGTGCCTTCAGTGGCCCATATTGTCCAATTCAGTCGCGTGTGCTAGTTTTCACCCAAGACCCGGCCGATATTGTAGTAGTGCCGTGGCTTAGGCCTCACTCATCCAAAATTAGGAAAAAATAGCTCAGATAGGGCTACAACATTCTAATAATCGTTTAAGCAATAATTTTATGCAATGGGAGTTTCCGCAAAAACGCAGTAAAAATGCCAATAGATCGCCGAATAAAAATTATAAGATACGTCCCGAAAAAAATTTTAAAGTGCGATGATAAAATAACAAATTCAGCCAGCCAAATTTCTGAAACTGTTAAAGTCTTCACGCATGTGCATTTCGTCCATGCGCACACAGACGGATATTAACGATTTCATTTGTGGCAGCCAGGCTTTGTGGCAGCCTTAAGGAGGCTTCACTGTAACGTTAGGGCATGCAATCGTTGCCATTGCGGCAGGTTTGCACATGTTTGCGAAGCTTGCCATTTCGACGTTGAACCTGGCCTCCCTTATATAAGTTGGTGTGCGAATGGAGACCTCTAGCTACTAGATCAAAACAAGAATCAAAACATGACGTACATTCGACAACTCAAAGTTACTGTAGAAGTGAAGTCTTAAGCGGTAACTAGAATCGACCAAGTCTGGTACGCTGATTCCTTTGCACAAGGGAGAGCAAGGAGAGTAGTTTGGGGCTTCAACCATAATCATGCGTTTTGTCTCATTTATTCTCACCGTAACCATACTATACGTTTCGTTCGACGTATGTTCTTTTCTTGCTGTCCTTAAAATTTTCCTGTAAATACGACAATTTTGGCCCTTTTTAAAACCAAACTTGAAAAGAATAGCTGAACTGAAAAGAGTGGTGGCCATCAAGTGCAGGTGAATGACGAAATCACGACGTTTCGGTACCGTTTTCAAGTGAAGGAATTTGAAAACATATCAAACAACGGTAAACAAATTAAGTGCTAAAGTGCTTTTTAGCTTTCTTCTTTTTGTATACAATTTAACAATCCAACTTTCCTTTTTCATTCTCGACCAAATGACAACGCAAAGTGTACGTAAAAATTAATGACCAACAATGAAAATTGCGTTTGTTTCCTAAAAAAGAGAAAACTTTTGACACTACAAGAAAATATATTTAAAATAGTACCTTGTTTATTTTCCCGTTACCGTGCGGCACCTTGAGGCCCTTTTTTGGTCTGTGGCCCGGTGCTTCAGCACCCAAAGCACTAGGGGTGGCATGATTAAAAAAATTTTCATTCGGATAAAACTTTTTTAAATTATCGTAATAATCGATAATATCTAGATAAAACAAATTTTGAGGCCGGAATAACCGTTTTAATTTTGTAAATTAAAAAACCCTTCACTGAAGCATAAGTGCAACCTTCCCGAATGGGAATTGTGCGAAAATCGCCAATTGGCCAGTAGACATGAAAATGCACTTTCCATTGTCTATTACTTCCTCACCATGTAGAAACAATTTAGTGTTGTCCTGCTACTTAATGCTTAAATATTATTTGCATTAAACTAACTCTCCAATCAGCTAAAGTGGCTAGCAGCAACAGTATTGAAAACTTAGTCGGAGAGCCCTTGTAATTCCGCACGCAATGCCGCAAAAAGCTTGTTTCTAGCTATTACAGTTTCCGAGATATGATAATTTAAGCATCGGGGTTTGCACGGTAATTCGATAAATCAGAAAAAGTGCGATACGATAATCGACGAAAATTTGTATCGCGATATTGTCGAATTATCGATTATCGTGCCACCCCTACAAAGCACCCCCCCCCCAAAATCCGGCCCTGTCTGGCTCCAAAGGCAGTTGCCCAAGAAAGGACGGCATGATGTACCAAAAGTCTTTGATGAATACTAACCCTTCTTCACAAAATTAACGCAACGACACTCCATGATCAAGAACATCGCCAATAAAAAAAAAGGCCTTAAATGTCCATCTACGCCAAGAATCTTTTAATTCCCATGCCCACGATGAATGAACGAAGGCACTGAACATTTAATGGCCTCCAATTATTTCACATTAGAACCTTAACACT
>JAHWFP010099394.1:24624-36618 GCA_023313725.1 Lithobius niger | reverse complement strand
CTGTGAAGGACATCTCAAATAAATCTATAGGTCCCGTAAATACCGTTGAGTTTTGCTTAACTTTTAAACTCTTCGCTCTTAATATTTCCGACAAACTTTTATGGTGTTTCTACAGAAAACACCAGGAGGTCCTTTCATGGAGGTAGCAGATTTCAGTGTGGCTCCCTACGCCTTTTTGTTCCCACATCATTTTTTTGTGTGTGCGCTGTGTGATTCTGCAAGGTCGTTTCTAAAGGTGTAACGTTGGTGGCCTGCACGCAATTACTCCGTCACTGGGACGCATCAATGTCTTGTTCGTGCTCACTACCAACCAACACTTTCTTCTTTTCCCTCTCTTCTCCAGTGAGGCAACGCCAGTTAGACAGTGACATTGCCACTTTCAATATCGCAAAACCTCGTGGCAAATCTCGGGGCCCGAAGAGCAGCTTTTCGTGGGTGATTATGCGTTGCAAACTTCTTCGCATTTTGTGCTACATCATCGCAATTACTGGCCGTAATTGGTCCAAAACACGAACAAAACTCGACTACAAGCCCATGACTTCTTGGCGTCATGTGAAAAAGTGTCTACTTCTCTCCCATCACGCGTTAGTTACAGTTAAGTCTTGTGGGGAAGTGCGTAGATACGCTTGCTGCATCCAAATATTATTCGGTAATTGGGCGGTACTTATCAGTGACACACCTTCCCAATAAGACTAATCACTTTTTAGGAGGTAATGGGGAAAAAAATTACAGCTGTTAAGGAAAAACGGAAACGCACTAGAACGCAGTTATTTTACAGCTGCAGGGATTATTTCCGTTTCTGTGAGAAAAGAAAAGAGTAAAGGTTTTAAAAGTAAGATCAACTAAATTTGACTAAATCCATGATGAAATTATCGTTTGGGCTCAGGTAAACCTTAAGCTGTCGAAATAAAACCAGTTACGGGCCCGCAATTTTTAACTTTTGAAATTCTTAAGTTGGTCAATTCTACACATATTTAAAGAGGAGTGCGCCGTAAAATGACTTGGTAGAAAGAGGTGTGCACTGTACAAATTCAGCTACGTAAATAAAAGTTATGCGACAGTGTAAATTAGGTGTGCTCGGGGGTGCCCGTATTTCAAGGGCAGCGGCAACTTTCTACAATTTAAGCTTTCGTACTACACAAGCCATCCTCACAACACTCGCAGATGAGTATACCTATAAACTCCCATTATTTTGAACGCGTAAACACCTGTTCAATCAATAATTGCCTAATGCTGTTACCTAATGTGTTCTTGCAATTAAGCAGGTACGCAGACATTTTTTTTCAAAATTTCTCCCCCCTCCCCCTTTTCTATATTTTCAGATAATAAGAAAACTTTATTGCTAAAGTTAACAGCAAAAGGCGAGGGGAAAGACCAGTTCTGGCTACTAACACCCCACCCAATAATATATTTGATAGAAATCATTGTCAAATGCAACAAATCGTCAAATTGATAAGTATAAATAAAATACTACTACTAAAAGTTTAAAAAATAATTAAAATGAAAAGTGTACTATTTTAAAACGCATAACACACACAGAAAATACAAAAAGCAAAAATTACAAATATAAAAAAGACCCTGTTTTTTTCTTGAAATTCCCGATATTTTCAGGGAAATTTTTTTTTTATTGTTTTGGATACCCTAGTCTGAACCATCAGACAAAGAAAATAATTCTGGAAATTTTTCCTCTTAACTTTCAGACGTAGACAACAAAATAATAGCTCTTGCTTAGCTTCGTTCGCTCTGCCAATTCACCCCAGGCACACGAGGATGTGCATAAACAACGTTCAAAATAGTTCGGATGTTGCTAGTCTAACTCGCTTTCCCAATTAATAGTAGTCGATTTACAGTTTAAGTTTCACAGTCCGTTAAACTTTGACTCCGCGGATTTCATAACTTCAGGGGATAGTTCTCGTCATTTCACTCCCCCCCCCCTTTTTTTTTTATAGTTCTTTGGAATTCTTAGCCTGGCTTGGTTGAAGGGACGCGTTTATCACCCCAGCCACACAAGGAGGGACTACTAACAACCACCAGCTCTTTAACTGCATTTTAAGCGAAGCCATGCACTTGAGTTTTCGGAGGAATGCAGCATTCGAGACTGCAAACTCTTCACGGCCGGAAGTGGAGAGGGCCAGGCCTCAAGTTGAAAAGAATACTAATCCACGTAACGAAACCGAGCCTCTTCTCGAGCAAAGAAAAAAAATAAAATTTGACAGAAAAAAAAATTTAAGAGCGAACTCCGTTGCGTCTGTACGTCGATCATGTCGCAAAAACGTGGAATGAAGCAGTGATAAAAAAAAAATTACATAAAAAAAATTGAAACAGCCTCAACCTACTTGTACCACTGCTATCAGCTGCCACAAGTGCAGTAGACTAGTAGGTTTAAGAGTTTCTAGAGCACCTAAAAGCCGTGTGATGAGAAATGGCTTTCATGTGCCCATCTATAATACTGTCAAAGTATCACGACTATACCAATAAGGACTTGGATATGTGTCTTAGAAACTTTCTATCTGAAATTTGGTTCCGAGTTTTAAAAAAAAAAAATGTTAAGTGTTTTTCTGATTTTTCACAAAATTGTTATTGCATAAATACTTGCCTTTCAGACAGGCACGGACTGGCACACCGAGATATTTCCCGTTCAGCGTCCCAAGTAACATTTTGTAGTAACGTTTTTAGAAAATTTATCTTTTCTGCAAGCCATCACAATTTTATCCGCTAACACTTGACAAAAATTTCATGTAGAATTGTTTTGGGGAGGAGTAGTAAGGCCTTTCGGTAAGAGTGCCCCTCTGAGTGGATTCCCGGTAGAAATTCAGTTCCCAGTCCACACATGCTTCCAGAGATTTATTCCGTATAAATATTGTTACTTTTCAGTGTAATATCTGAGATTTGGGTGCGTTTTTGGATCTATATCTGTATTTACCTGGACATTTTTTCTTGAAATGTATCAGTTTGCTTTACTAATTTTTTTTTTTTTTATTATTGTTGTCGAATTATGTTTCATCACAGTCCATTTGGAGAATGATAGCTAATGTTTCAAATAAATAAATAAATAAAATAAATAAAGAAGACTATAAATTGATAAACATGCAGTCTGGACTACCCTACACAAAATAAAATAATAAGTCTTAATACTGTCGATGAAGCTACGTGAGCAAAAACTTCACGTTTTACACATCTACAAAACAAAGGACATCTACCAAATTTTGGCGCCTATACATTTCTACCTTGTTGTCACGTCATATCCAATGGACGAGAGTACAATTCTATAGACTATTAAAAGGACATACCTTCTAACTCACTCATTTCTAGCATCCTGCTGGAAATAGCTTTTGCGACATTTACATAGGACTAGGGGAAAAATAAGAAAATGAATGCTTTTGCAACATTTACACACGTCTAAAAATGTTGCAAAATTGAGGAAACCATACAGGAAAAGCAACGGGGGTAATGCACCTTTAAGTTCCATGCGAGAGGATACAGCCTACAGGATTTATTTCGTCATCCAATAATGGCGGTACGCTTCACTTAAGCCTCGTCACATTCAGCAAAACGGGCTGTAGAATTTGACTCAAAATCCACTAATTTGGCGTGACTACATTTGCACTTCGCTGGTAATTCAGAGACTAGACGAACAGATTGAGTCATTTTAACCTAAACGTAGAGCAGCACCTTCATGCCTAACTTTTTTAATCGTTGAATTAAAAGTTTAAAAAAATGTAAATTAATATTAATTTAATGTTAAATTATAGTACAGGACACAAAGCTTGAAATAGCTTATGTGTCATTTAAATTTACAAGGTTAATTACAATTAATTAAATGGTAGGCCTACAGGCATGTATCATTGGAGATAAAAAAAAAAAACACCCCAGCAATAAAATTGGTTGCGTGGATGCGAACTATTAAATTCAACCACAGAAACGGCACATGTGTGAAGGAAAACAAAACTTGAAGCATTTCTGGTTTTTAGAAACGAACCATTCTTAGAGTTGTTTTTCAGCCAACTAACACCTGTTAGTTTTAGGAATTGTTTTTGCAAATTATTTCAAGCTATCAATTGAGTTTTATAGCCATTTGCTCTTACAATCTTATCAACAACTCTTTTGGGGTATCATAAAAGTACCAGCTATTTATTGACCAGCATCAACAGTGGTGGCTGCAGACAACGCCCGACAGGTGGAGCAGGGGAGGCCAATGATTCCCCGATCGGCCAAGCAGAGAAAATTTTTTTCCGAAATTTTGATGCCCTTGAAGTTTTCCTAGGTATTATCGGGCCAGATTACAGCTTTTTTTGTTTGTTTGTATTTTTTCCCCTATTTTGTCTCCGGAAATGCTGTCTCCACAATTTGTCTCCAACGAAAATCTTGTTACTCCCTCCCCTCTTTCTCTCTGGCGGCCCACATCAGCATCCATCAAAGCTGGTACTATCTAGTCAACCTATAAAATATGACTACGAAAAAGGACTACAACTAGTAAGGGGTGCATAAAATTCTTGCTGGACAAAATTTCCCACAAAATTTTCCTACAGATTTTTCAAATTTCCGCAGCCTGTCACCATGTAGGCAAGCCATTTTCTAGTGAATTTCCAGAGTTCTCTAAAATTTCCCGCGAACCTCGTTCTAGCATATTCTGCACACCTGCAACTAGTAATAGTAGGAGGCTGTAACTGTCGATGGCCCCGACTTATTAAGTAATATCGACGAACAATGGATTTACCCCACTGCAAGCAATATTAGTTGACTGCCATGGGGTACATCCGCTAGTGAGCAATAAATCTCGGTCGGACTACAGACTGCCCTTCTAAGAACATAAATGGCCTAATCTGACAACGACCAATTCGAGAGAAAAAATAAACTGCCTCGACTAGAACTCGAACCTACGATATCCCGTTTACCAGACGAGTGGTATTTTCACCGTTTTTTCTCAGACTAGGATTTCTTGCATTCTCATAAGGTCAATCTTTGATTCGGTCTGCTTCGTTAATTTTTTTTAAGAACTGAATTTCCAGACGTCCTATAAGAATCCCTATTTTTACAAATATTCTGTTGGTCGAGTTTTCATCCAAACATCACGTCGCATTACTCTAACCACGCGTGAAAACAGCTTCCCCCTAAAGGAAAAATCTCCAGTCACTCATCACGGGATACCATACTTCTCGTAGTAAGAGGAGGAGGACTGTCCCTTTCTGCCAACCTTCCCCACCCTCTATTGATGGATTAGTTGCAGCCCATTTCCTGAACATTCAGCCTCAGGTGGCCGGCCACAGCAGACATAAATTCAACCTCCCTCCCTACCTCGTAATACCCCTTGGCCTTCTCTTGACACCTACTTAGCATCCCCTATCTTCAACCATAATTCTTCTTTTTGCAAGGAACAAACCAATGTGATACTAACTGCAGATAATGTTCAGCACAAAACTTCATCAAACAATACAAGACGCAAGTACTAATTCGGGATTCGCACAATTGGCTGAGCAGTGACACACTAGTAAAAAATTGCCAGCATGATTAGTGAAGGATGCTTCCAGGTTCCTCCAGGAGCTAGGTATCCGTTCTGGCCTACGTTGGACATCGTTCAGGTCCCTACAGTCATTGGGCATTGTTCCGGCCCCTGGGTGCCGTTCGGCCCTCTGCAATCATTGGACATCGTTCCTGCATATACATTCATTGGGCATCGTTCCGGCATACACAGTCTATTGGACATCGTTCTGGCCTATACAGTCATTGGACATTGTTCTGGCCTATACAGTCATTGGACATTGTTCTGGCCTATAGTCATTGGACATTGTTCCGGCATGTACAGTCATTGGAAATCGTTCCAGCCTACACAGTTACTGTACATAGTTTAGGACCCTACAGGCACTGGACGTGGTTCTAGCCCCGACAGTCACTGGACGTGGTTCTAGCCTCGACAGGCACTGGACGTGGTTCTAGCCTCGACAGGCACTGGACGTGGCTCTGGCCTTTACAGCCACTGGACATTGTCCCGGCCCATACAGTCACTGGACACTGTTCCGGCCATAATAGACATCGATCTGGCCCATACTTTTGTACACTGTTTCGCCATACTGTCACTGGAGACTTTTCTGGCTCGTACAGTCTAGGAACATTCCTTACTATACTGTTTCATCCACTGCATGATATTAGTTTCAGGATTCGTACGCTAGCAGGAAAAGTATGGAATTCTGGAAGATCTTCAATATCAAGCCGGAAAAGCCTGGAAAATCTTGGCCTTTTAATATCAAGGAATCACATCAATGTATTATTCAAAAAACCTTTGTTCTTGTAAACGTAAATTAGCATCGTTTCGCCAGCTCCAAAAAGAAGTTGCATTAGAGCCCTGTCAAAATACCTCGTTTAGGACTGTTCCATGATTTTGAGTGTTGTGGTTGCTAGCATTCATCGATTATTATTTTTAAATACATTTTTGTACTTTTTTATTATTGCTCTGTGATTGAAACGTCACATGGAAAATGGAACTAGCAAGCCTGAAAAATCCTGAAAAGGCCTGGAATCTGGTTTAGATGAGGAATTACGAAACACTGTAGCTTGCTTTGCAAGACTTTGGGCTCAAAGAAAACAATTAGGAAGGAAAAATGACAATCTTGAATCTAATCATTGATAAAGACTCCATCTAGTGCAGAATACTCAATTGTGTCCCAGCCCAGAAGAACTTGGATTGCTTGCTTCCGAGCTTGGATTGCTTACTGTTAATAAACTAGCATTAATAATTATACTAGCTAAAAGCATTTAAAAAAACATACACTCCACATTTGCATCCCACATGTTAGTAGCATTTGCAGCATTTACATAGGTTTGAATGAATAGATTTGCAACACTTACTTACGTTTGAAGCTACCATGGTGGCAAACACCTTTAACGCCACACTTATCAATGGCTTAATATTCTCTCTGCGTACCTCGGGATTACCAAACTTTCTTTTTTAAATAAAAACTAATCAAACGCTTCTTTTTTTTCCCCAATTTCTCTCTTTAACGATTACCAACCTTCTCACTACTTCACCCTCCCAAATTTACCATTTCCAGTCCCCAATAATAATGGCAAACTTTTTCGTCTTACGCCTGTGTAACAAACAGTAGGATGATATCTGGACGTAGAGGTCGCTAACTACCTGTAAATCCTGAAATACCCCATGGCCTTCACCTCCAGAACTCGAATTATGAGTTCTTACTTCACCCTCCCCCTCCCCTTACTGGACGAAACACAGCAGCATCTTCCCCCCCCCTCCCCCCATCAATTCAATGCCCCATCCCCAGGACCACGTGTAAAAACCACGCTGTCATCTCATCTCCAATCAATTAAAATTTCGATCCCGTCCAATCCACACACACAGCAACCACGCCTAGCATAATGGCGGAGGGACACCATCAATTTCCATACTAATCAAGTGGATACAAACCAACAAAACCACAAATAAAAATGTAATAGCAGGTGGGGTCCAGTTTGAATGGGATACGCCAATTATTTACATCGAGAGCAATAAAGACAGACGGACGAATAAACGAGCGTAATTTGTATGTCCCACAACGAGCTGTTGACAAGCCTGTTGAAATCCGAAAATTCGTCCCGTTAGAGCAGAAATTTAAATTACACTTCTTTAAATTTTCAATGTCAAAAAAAAAAAAAAACATTAACAAACATAACGCATACAAAGAGATATAAAAAATGGATACCTCGAAACAATGGATTTTAAAAAAAAGGGCATAAAGTGTAAAACATCAGCGACGTTACGTCATATAAAAATTGAAAATCGGTTCTTGGTTCGACCTCTAGGTAATAACATTTTCCCAACAAGAAGAAGAACAACAGTAAGAATACTGTAGTTACGTTAAAATAGCATTCAAAAGGCCCTAGAGTTCATACCCATGTTTTAAGCTATAACACTTGGTTCATTGGTTCGATTTCCAGGTGACGGCAAAGAGTTCCGACAATAACAAAAATAATAACAAGAATACCACATTTTGATGTCGATGTGAATTCTGGGGAAACTACGGAAGTTGATGCTGAGCCTAATATAAGGACTTGTAAAGTGCCAGTTGCATCACATTTGATTGTAAAACAACTGTTTTTGTTGGTTTTTGCTTTTAGGGATCACAAACTGGGTTACCTGCCCCACGACGATCTGACGGACAATTTAGCTGGGAAAATCCAAGCGGAAAACCCAGAATCTTTGACATGTCACACTCGACATGATCACAAGTCACCACAGGGCCCTTCTCGTCCAGCACTTTTGTTGTTGTTGTTGCTTGTTTTAGGGACCACGAACACAAACTGGGTTCAATAGAGCAACAATGATCTAGATTTAGATGTATTTCTTTATTAGAGCATAAAATTGGTCACATATCCAAGCGCTCTATTGACATACGTTACAAGATGGAATAGTTTAATGGGCCTATTAACACTGGTCTGTACACCATGCACCCAACTTACACTACGAACAACCGCGACAAGGTCGCTTAACCGATAGCTAACACTATACCGTCAAACCAAAAGCCAAGAAATACCAAGGTGTTTTCGTTACCAGTAAAGGACATAAAATACGAGAGTAAGGCCATATCACAACAACAGCAGGACGCGAAGAATTGTTGCACTCCCAATGTAAATAGTACGTACTATTTCGGTGGACATCCTGACAAGACGTAGACGATGAGAAAAAGAAAACTAGAACCTTATCAATTTGAACTAAAAGGCTGTGCCATTTCCCCAAAACAAAACTTGTTACGACTTACCGTTTCAAGCCGTGATATCAAATGCCAAACTCCATCGCCAATTAATCGTATCGACTCAACCTTCCAATGAAATACTTGCATAATTATTTGGCACAATTTTCGTGTCATTTTTCATTTAACCTTGGAACTCAAGGGATGAACGTGGCGAATGAGCTTGGCCCTCGTCAAACGGCAAAAACGCATGGCGGGAATCCTACCCAAGTAGTTTTTTTTCTGGAGATATAACTTTTCTTTTTAGTCAAATCGACGACAAAATAATTTAAAAAAAAAACATAAACCTACCCTTTAATAAAAGCTTTAGGAAATCCACAATTGAAACAACACGTTGCAATCCCAGACCCGTAGGCCCCCCCCCCCCCCCCCATATCTCGTGCTTCCACCCACCCATCTTTTGTGGAAAAAGCCCTATTCTCGGAGGCTATGATTAAAAGCAGCATCCCAGTCCTCCCGCCAAACCAAAGCCAAAGCATCCAGGTTCCAAATACCATTGAGAAATTCCAGCTCCCACTCCACAATGCCACCTACACAGCTGGTTGCCAGCCTCAGGAGGTCTTGGCCCCCAGCGTTTCTCTGCTCTCCCCCAACCCCCTCCCAATCCGCCGACGCTCGCTATCCCTCTCTCCCTCCCTCTCCCCTTTACATCTTTAACTTCCCCAATGGACCTCCATGCACCAACCGTGCCCCTCTATAACGAGTACAAAACGTGCCCAAATGGAAGATGGCTCCTCACCCACCATTCGCTTTATGGATTTGAATGTTACACCAATTCGGGGAAAAAGTCGACGCAAATGATTCCAGATTTTTTTTTCTTCTTTTTTTTTATCAACCCTGTACCCTTCACTTCTAGTATCACCATGCGTACTCGCACACAACATGAGCTTCGTGGTGGATTCGTAAGGCCGTATTTCCTTCACTTTTTTTTTTTCCTTTTGCGTTACTGTAGTGAGGGATGAGTTTCCTCCTACTAAAGCACGGCTTTCTCGGAATGTTGAAAGGAATTTGAGTTGCACCAAGCCAGATTTTCGTTGTCGGGTACACGTTCACTTATGGCTTAGCTGCGACACATGGATTATAGATGGAAAAAAAACGCGACCTCAATATTAAAACAAAAAAAACGCGATTCTGAAAATGTTACAAAATTAGTGGCATTTGAGAACTAATTACAAATTCCCGAATTAAGAATTTACGCAATTTCAAAATTCTTTAAGCCAACATTAGGTATGTGCAAAGCAATTTCTCAGCTTCAGTGCCATTATTAGTGGTCACTCATTAAAGAACTTATTTCTTAGAATACCGGTAGTTCAAACTAGTGAACTATATTAACAAACTAGTGGAAAGCCCGAACCAAGTTCGGGTCGCAATTCGCAAATCCCAGAGAAGTTCGGGTCCACTTATCTACGCACTAGTACGAAATGAGTCTTTTTCCTCTCCTATGCCCAAAATCCCATTTAATTACCCAGACAAAAATAATTACACAACAGTAGCGTGCCAGGCATCCAGAAGGGCAGAGGCAACTCTTCTCACTTTTTTTTGCCCCCCATCTTAGGCTTTTTGCCCGTTTCAGGCCTTTTCCGGCATTTCAGGCCCTCTCCGGCAGGACCATCAACATACATGTCGGCCCAAAAAAGGGCATTTTGCGAAAAAAAAAAGCAGGGGCAATGCCCCTTCCCCGTGCACGCCATTGTTGTGAAACATTTTGCTTTGTAAATGGTTTTCATGGAAATGGATTTTTTTTTGTGCATCTGTATTTTCAACTCCTTTCCCTTGTTGTGGACCATGCAATTGTTTGTGACTGAACACATAGAAGGCATTGTTTGAAGCCCATTGTCTTCTTGCAATATCCAGCCTAATATTAACATCTAGCTATCGTTGCAGGGATAAGAGCCCCTTCCCAGTCCTGGTGGCTCAGTAAGAGTCTAATAGTAATTTCACACTGAATAATTCGTCGCGGGCTGGGGGCTGGCCGAGGCCGGACGAAGACGCGGCCAGCCCTCTTAGCAGTTTCTGGAGGGCCAGCGCGACTTGATTTCAGACGGTTTAATTATAAGCGGCTGTTGTCAGCCTCCTTGTTTTGACAACCGGTGGCGGGAAATTTTTAACTACAATGAAGCTTTGTAAGCATTTCCAGCAGCGCGGCACGGCGCGCGTTCGGATTTCAGACGGAATAATTAAAGCGTGCCGAGCAGCGCCAGCCCGTGCTGGCCCGGGATGGCCGGTTGTTGTGTAGCGGCCGTCGTGGCTCGCTTGCGCGCGGCATGGGACGGCACGGCACGCAAACATTATTCCGTGTGAAATCACTATAGGGGTTGAGTGGCCACTGACCAGTAGTGAGCACTGGCCTCAAGCCAATACTCCCTTATAAAGGTTTATTCAACCAACAGATGGCACCACCTGTAAGGTAGGCCAATCAAAGTATAAGTAGCGGCCCTAGCGACCAGCAAGTATAACCACTGGATTGCAACAGGTGCCTTAATAATGGCGGCCACACCTACAACACTCCACTTCTAAAGTGACGTGGCCCCTCTTAATCCACTGCACTGCACTGCACTGCACTGTGACTGAGATTGGCGCTAATGACCAAGCTGTCGACGCGCCATTAAGCCTCATCCCCCCCCCTCTTAATCAATAACATTTGAAAAGGAGGTAACTCGTCATTTCAGTTTTTTTTTCCAATCCTCCCCAAAAATCGTTCCCCCGACTACTAGGGATGCCATCTCTGATTTTCCAACACCAAAACTGAAACAATCCGTCCTCATGCAGTCTTGCCAAAGGGCACGGAGGCAAAATCACGTCACCGTACGTTACCACCTGACGGTTCTTTATCTTAAAAGTTTGTATCCAAATAATTAATAAATATATTTACGAATGCATATTTAAAAATGACGAAAACACAAAACCGGAAACTATACTTCATAAAATATTCTTTGTTTCCAACTGGTCGGACAACGATCTTTCTTTTCAAAACATAACGATGAACTTTTTCTGCCGCGAGCTTACACCCTGTTAGTACTGGTCTGTCTGTTGGACGGACGGACAGCCTTCCGTTCTATTGTAAAAATTGACACGCCACAAAACAAGACACAGTAGCCTAGCATAGCGTGGAAAAGAAAAAGAAATATGTCGGGGGAAGGGGAGGGCATAAGAATTACCCCCTCATCCCCTTAACAATTCTACCGTGCTCGACTCGCCTTTTTAATTTTTTTTATGACAGCTGGAGTTCAGAAACCACGTGCTTAGATCCAAC